>PVJH01025257.1:0-31828 GCA_004026705.1 Nesogale talazaci
TGGCGCCTCCCGCCCACCCCCCACGAGCGTCCTGCGCGACTCGGGGGGGCGGGGGGGTCGCGGGGCTCCCGGGGTGGGGGGCGTCCCTGTGGGCAGGCTCCCCGGGGCGGAGTTCCAGCTCCAGCAAGTTCCCAAAGGGACTGGCCGATGCGCCGCCCATCCCTGCGAGGCCCGGGCTTCACGGCGGGCTCTCCGCGGCCCCCCCGTACCCCCACTCCCGGGGACCCTCGAAGGACTTTCTCAATCCCCCAGCCGGGTTTGGGGAGAGCCCCGCGGCCCCCGCAGGCGCTACGGCGAGCCGCGCGCAGGGGACGCGCCCGTCGGCCGGTCACCGCGCCCGCGGGCTCCGCGTCCAGCTGAGAGCCGTCTCCCGCCGGGGAGCCGCGCGCTCCTTCCTTCGCGGGCGCTGATCGGGCTGCATTTTTCTTCGCGGGAACAGGCGTCCCATTGCACAATAGACAGCGCTCGGGCTTGGAGGGGAAATGAAGCAATGGGGTGGGTTTTTGTTTTCTTTCTCGCCGCATTCCTGTGTACAAAGGGATCCAACTTCCGAATCAGTGCAGCCGCTCCCGCTCCAGGAGTTAGCTCCCAAACTCTTGGCTTCTGTCTTTCTTTCTTTTTCTTTTTCTTTTTTTTTTTTCCTTTAAAAAAAAAAAAAAAAGGTGCGCTGGCGGGGAGGGATCGACCTTGGCTTCTGAAAAGTGTGCTTTGAGAGCCACGAGTGCCCTGGCCAGTGCGGTCCCTTGGGGCCTCGTCGCCGCCTCCGCGTCGCTGACAACGCCGTGCCTTCAGGCGCCTGGTCTCTGATCCTTGGTGGTCCCTCCCTAGTTCTTTTATTTGAACTGCTGGGTTAGAATATTCGCACCCCCACGTCCATTTACTTCCTCTGAACTTCCTCCCTCTGTCTGTCTGTCTGACACACACACACACACACACACACACACACACACACACTTCTTGGGCGGAGGAGGACTTAGAGACCCAGGAGCAGTGGAGACAATTAAAAGCAGAGAGAGGGCTGGCTTTTTCACAAAGACACACCCCCTCACCCTCCCACCCACCCCCCCAATTCAAGTGAGAGGGAGGGTCACTAAATCCGTACCTTACACAGTTTGTTTTTTTTGTCCCCCACCAGGACTCCCTTAAAGCTTATGGATTTTACAACAGACCAGCCCACTCCTTCAGGTGGTGTGTGGAATGATCTAAGGGCATCGTAAGATCAGATACCTACACTTTATTCTGGATTCTGGGCTGGAGTACAAAAAGGTTTTCATTGCTAGGGAGGTCATGAGGAATTTTTTTTTTTTAAGAGGACAGTAGACCATATAAGTTTGGGAACCTCTGATCTAGATAGAAGCAAACAATGCTTTCTTTTTCTTTTTTTTTTTTTGGGGGGGGGGGCATCACTGCTCTCCGGTGGTGGGAGTAGGAGGCCCTGCCCCACTGGTGGAATGGAACCTCCGTCCCAGTGGGCCGCAGTCCCGCGCACAACCACTACGCCACCGGGGCTCAGCCCTCAACAATGCTTTCATAGTACAATGCTTACCCTTCTGACCCGTGAGCCTTTCCTTTTCTATTTCAGTGCTGCTTCGGGTTGGGTTGGGAGTCTCAGTGCTGGCCGCCGCTCTCCCTACGTTGTGCTCTAAATGTCCCACAGGGGTTGCAAACGGTCTTTCCAAAAGCCTTAACCAGGCCACTCCACCAAAAAGGGAACACCAAAGCTCAGGGAGGGAGCTGACCGGCCTCACGGTCAGA
The DNA here is from genome assembly GCA_004026705.1 of Nesogale talazaci. Lineage (NCBI taxonomy): Eukaryota > Metazoa > Chordata > Mammalia > Afrosoricida > Tenrecidae > Nesogale > Nesogale talazaci. The sequence goes on from PVJH01025257.1 coordinate 1,756, forward strand.
CGGCAGCGGTCCAGGGCCCCTGGAGCCCGAAGCACCAAGCCCTGGTGGCCCCGTGGGTTATGGGAGGATGAGAGGGGATACGCCCTTTGCAGCCATCAGTCCCGCCAAGAGACGCTTTCTGCTCTCAACTTCAGAAACCCAGGGGGGCAGTTCGGCTCCATCCTCGAAGGTCACTGCCAGTCAGGATTGGCTGGACGGCAGTGGGTTGTTGGATTTGTCGCTTCTGCTGCAGTTTGCTTCCAAACCAGGGTTCTCTGGGTTACCCACCGCAAACGACACTGAAGCCACTACAGCTGTCTTCCTTTGGAGCGCATGGGGAAGGGGTCCAGGCCCTGCGAAGGTTTCCTTCCATCTACAAGCCGGTGTCTCCACCCGGTTTGCTAGAGAACCGCGGGGATTCATTCCAAAGCCCTTTCTCGAGTTTACTATGTGCCAGGCCAGAGCTGGACCCCCAAGCTCAGACTACTTGCCTTTTCTCTTTCCCAAGACAGGGAGGATGACTCCGTGCCAGCCAGAATCGCCTTCTCTGGAGGCTTCGCTAAGGGGCCTGGTGGCAGAGGGGTTGCGCACTGGGCGGTTCACTTGCCAGGTCCGTGGTTCGAAATCACCAGCTGCTCTTCTGGAGAAAGAAGAGGGTTTTACCTCCTTCAAGAGTTCCAGTCTCCCGGAGGGGGTGTGGGGGTGGAGGAAAGAGAAATATGGGGAGCTGGTACTGGGGGCCTATGTGGAGAGAGGGTGTTGTGACAGTGATGATGGCAACATGTGTGCCAATGTGGCCTGCATACAACTGATGTCCGGATGGATCGTGAGGGGAAGTGTATGAGCCCCCAATAAAATGATTCATTTAAAAAAAAGGGGGGGGGGAGAAGTTGATACCAAGGGTTCAAGTGGAAAATATTCAGAAACGAAGATGGTAATATGTGTACAGATATGCTTGATACAAATGATGTATTGAATGCTCTAAGAACTGTAAGGGCCCAAAATAAAATCATAGAAAAAATAATACATCAATATAATTTTTAATATATTTTTTTAATTTTTTTTTGTTTTTTTTGGGGGGAAGGGGGCATCACTGCCCTCTGGTGGTCGGGAGCTACCCAACACTGCTCCTGAGAGCCGCTGCTGGATTTGAACCACCAAGCCCTCAGGCCGCAGTCCCGCACTCAACCACTTATGTACGCCACCGGGGCTCAGCCCACATCAATATAATTTTTTTTTTTTTTTTGGTTTTTGGGGCATCACTGCTCTCCGGTGGTGGGAGTAGGAGGGCCAGCCCCACTGCTGGAATTGAACCTCCGTCCTAGTAGGCCGCAGTCCTGCGCACAACCACTACGCCACCGGGGCTCAGCCCACATCAATATAATTTTAATAAACAATTATTTCACCAAAAAAAGACAGTTACAGTCTCAGAAACCCACGCAGGCAGTTCCACCCTCTCCCATAGGGTCATGGTGACTCAGGATCGACTCAGTGGCAGGGAGTCTGACCTTTAGTGTGCGTGGCTTTACTAAGAAGCCCTCGCGGTGTAGTGGGCTAAAAATTGAGCTGCTAGACACAAGGTCAGCAGTGTGAACCCCCCCCCCACACACACACACACATATGCACTTGGGATAAAGATGGGGCCGTCTCCTCCCAGTGAGATTTGCCGTCTCGGTGAGTGGCTTCCTTCGGGATTGGGTTTTCCCTGGTTCCACATGCAGGGCCGATCGTGCGTAGAGGTGGGGAGGTTCCAGCAGCACTCAGTCATACTGTCAGAGGTGGTGTGAGTCCAGATAGACTAGAGAAATAAATTCATAGACACGCATATGGATATCAGGGAAAGGTTTATGTACAAGAGGAAGGGAACATTGAGAAAGCATCCCAACCCAGTCCAGGTCAAAGTCATAAGTCTGATATTAGCCCATATGTTCGATACCAGTCTATAAAGTCTCCTTCCGACTCACGAAGCACGTGCAGTAAAGGCTCCTCATTTCCAGAGCTTAGGGTCTTTCAGAGTATCCATTGGCAGTAGAAGTATCTCAGTGCTGGCAGGAGTCTCCATGTGCCTTCTCCGTTCCCAGAGGTCTGGCTCCATCAGGGCAAGCCCATGTGGCCTTCTCTCTGGCTCCTCCATTCTCCAGGACTCAGGATCGATCAGCATGCCATCATCTCGTCTTGTCAGTAGACAGACTCCAAGACACTGAGAGTCAAGTTTCTCTTCTCCATTTGGGAAATACCGTGAGATTTCCCAGAATTCTCAGAAGAAAGCCATGCCCACACAGAGGTCTCATTGGCTATCTCCAGATTGACAGGCTAGACTCCACCCCTAGACTCCCCAATCATGAAATTGCCACAAGTACATGACTGCCACAGAGGTTGTGACATTAAAATTGTTTTCTGTACCATTCCTGTAAAGTGTTTACGGCAGACACTGATTCTTGTGTGTGGCATCGCTGCCCTGGTGGGAGTAGGAAGCCCAGCCTTGCTCTTGGAGAGCTGCTGCTGGATTTGAATCACCAACCCTGTGGGCTGCAGATCCGCACACAACCACTACACCACCAGGGCTCAGCGACACTGATTTTTTTTTTCACCTTTTTCATAAACCTATCCCTGGCCGCATCGTGATTATTGGGTGAGCAGTTCAAAACCACCAGCCGCTCCGAGGGAGAAATCCTGGGCTTTCGCCTCCAGTCAACAGTTTGCAATCTAGGAGACTTACGGGGGGCTCGCTGTGAGTCAACGTGGATTCAATGGCCGGGAATTTGTTTTGGGGGGTCTCTCCCTGCCGCAAAAACGCGCTCTCTGGGTCCAACATCAAACAAGGACAGAACAAGCCCCCCCCCCCCCCGCTGTCTTTGCTGCTGTGGATGTGTGCCCAGCGGCGGAGTTGATGGACGTACATTTCTGGTGTCTCGCTTCTGGAGCTGGTAATTAGCATGTGTGAACTGATAGCCGCAATCTCTTCCAGAATGAAGTCGTAATTAAAGGAAAAGAAGGGTGGGGGGAGACGTTTTAATTCAAACCCCCCCCCCCCCGCCCTGTGACTAATGAGTGATTCGACGCCGAAAGGTGTTTCAAAACAATCCTGTTATGGGTTCTGCTAGAGGCCCACGAACCTGACGGCCGAAGCGATTTACCACGGATGGCATATTATTTTAGGATCAAAGCCGATCGTCAACACGACTAAGGAGTCTGCGATCTCTGGGGCCGGAGGACGTCTGGGGGAGACGGGATGAGCCCGGGATTTGCTGCTGCATGCCCAGTGACACCACGCGCCACTCAAGTGACGTCGTTGTTATGTGCCTCCCCTGAGATGCAAACACATGCCTCCTAATTTTGCCAAAGTCTCACAGCGGGGCCCAGGGGGAAAGCAGGTGCAGGCATCTGCTCCCGGGGCCCCTTCACCCTGTCCCCAGCCCAGGCACGGTCTGAGCCTCCCTGGAATGACTCCTCTAACACATCAGACTGAGTCCTGGACAGGGGTTCCTTTTGCCAGCCGCCTGCCGCTCACACTGCTTCTATTTTTCCAGGGACATGACAGCCATGCTGTGTTTCCAGAGGGTCACCATGGGCCCAGTCACCTGCTTCTGCCCAATAAATCCCTCCTGGGCGTCCTCTCAGCCGGCAGAATAAGGATAAAGTGCCCGTGCCAGGGCCTCAGAGCCTGCAAGCCCACCTCTCTGTCCCCAACCCTCTCTGCCCTGGCACCCCTGTAGACATCAGAGCATTTGTGCTGTGAACTGGTCACGTCGCGGACTCTGGCTCTGAGTTCAAGGCGCAGCCCCGCCACTTACTTCCCAGGACTTACAACACTCACACGCACCTTTGCTATGGGCTGTATCTGGGTGATCCTGACAGGGCCCGATCCCAGCCTTGTCGTCAGAGGCTTCCCGGGATGGACTCCAGTCTCTCCGAAGTTAACAGGAGCGGTCAACTCCATCAGCCTGTCGTGTCATCCCGGGACTCCACTTCTGGGCCTTGGGGCTCTGTTTCTCCCCCTGTTAAACGGGGAACACAACTGTCCCCGCGGGAGCCTGGGTGACATAGTGGGTTGTGTGCTGCTCTGCAAACCACAAGGTCGGCGGTTCAAAATCACCAGCTGCTCCTTGGGAGACAAAAGGAGGCTTTCTGCTCCCACGGGGCAGTTCTACCCCATCCTGCAGGGTCACCGTGAGTCTGTTTGACTAGAGTGGTAAAGCAGGACAGAGTCCTCACTCAGCACAGTGCAGCCCTGGCCTAGGAGGGCCAGCAGGACTTTGTCCTGTCCTTCCCTCTGGGCCTGAGCTCCCCAGGGAGCTGGGGGGGGCGGGGGGGAGGTGGCTCCCTCCACCACTGCCTTTTTTCTTGTTTCATACTCTCCTTCCCTGAGGTACCAGATCACCTCTTTAAATCAAAAGTGCTGCTGAAATATTGTCCGGAAGCAAAAGGGGAAATGCAGTGAGGACCTGAGTCCTTCTGCCCTCCATGTCTACCATCCTTCTGAAGGAAAAGAAAGGAAAATCCTGTTTCCTGATCAGGGTTTATTATAGCTAATCAATCATTTTATTGGGGGCGCATGCCACACCCCTCACGATCCATACATACGTCAATTGTCTGCAGGCCACATGTGCCCACTTGTTGCCATCATCACTCTCAAAACCTCCTCCCTCCACTTAGGCCCGCAGTTCCAGCTCCCCCTATTTCCCCTCCCTCCGCCCCCATATATATATATTTTAAGAATTGAAGTTCTGTGTGCAGCCCTCCCCAGCTACACCCCTCCCTACCCCCTCCTCCCAAACCCACGGCCATCCAGTTGGCTTCTGACTTGGAGGGAACCCACAGGAGGTGTTCCAGGCTGTCCACTCTCACAAGGGGAGGCAGCTTCAAGGAGTAGCTGACTGGCTTTGAACCACCAAACTGGCCATTAACTTCCCAACAGCGAACCCACAGGCCACAGGGGTTCCCTCCAGAAGTAACCAATTGCCTGGTTCGGGTGGGAGCACTCCAGGCAGGTTCTTAGGCTTGCACCTCCTACAGTTTTTAGCATTGTATACCAGAGGGTAACCCCCTCCCCCCAATACACACACACAAATGGAACTGGGCTGGTCAGAGTGAACACCTTTGCAGTACACATTTTTTTTGGGGGGGGGGGGTGCATCACTGCTCTCCGGTGGTGGGAGTAGGAGGCCCAGCCCCACTGCTGGAATTGAACCTCCGTCCCAGTGGGCCGCAGTCCCGCGCACAATCACTATGCCACTGGGGCTCAGCCCTCGCAGTACACATTTTCCCCACTAAATGGAGCATCCAGCAGCTCACTCTCTCAGTTAGTGCACCCAGCGGCATCACCGGGGAAGGTTCTCTCTGGTCACAGTGAATTTTTTTTTTAACAGCTGTTTCGCTCAGAGTTGTTTTGTGTGTGTGTGTGTGTGTGTGTGTGTTTGTGTATGTGATGGCCGATTTAAGAGATCAGTGTTCCGCGGTGAAATTTTGTTTTCCTGCTCAGAAAAAAAAAATGCCACAGAAATTGTTGTGAGGTTGAACACAGCTTTCAAGGCCCGCGTTGTCCCTCACTGATCCACCGTGCTATGGCGGACAACGCTGGAGACACGGTGAGGGAATTGTGCCCAATCTGACCCCGCCACACCAAGGCGAAACACTCAGGGTGTGCCGGGGAGCAGAGCAATGAAGTCCTGAGGGAATATCAAAAATAAGACTTTAGGACAGAATGTGGCACCCCATTAGAGTCAACTGGAAAATACTCCTAAAGATTTTAACATTGGTAAAGTGGGATACCATTGACAGGGGAGGGGGCTTAGGGAAGGGGTCTATTCCCTTCCCCTTCTTCCGCTGTTCCCTAGCTTGTCGTGCATTCTTTCCAAAAATCGGGACTGTTTTCAAAACGCCGCAGGACTCGGGAAAAATTGTTTAAAATCGGGAGGTCCCGCCAAAAGCGCTCACTTTTCCTAAAGGTCAACAAACAGTCCTGGAACTATTTATAGGTTTTTCCTTTTATGTCATTGGTTTTGCTGTTGTTATTTGGGCTTTTTGTTTGTTTTGTCTCCCTTTGTTGCTTTGTTTTGCTTTATCTTAGTTTTGTGTTTATTATTGTCTCTGCATGTCTATCTAGATAAGACAGGCAGGATAAACCATTTGAAGGAGACAACAACTGGGACCAATGGTTCCCAGGGGACACAGGAGAGGGGGAGGTGGGAGAAAGGAAGGGGGGAGTCAACCAACCCAACAAGGGAATAACAAGTGAAATAAAATCGATGAAGATAAGAGTGTAGGATGCCGGCTGAGCCCCAGTGGCGTAGTGGTTGTGCTCGGGACTGCGGCCCACTGGGTTGGAGGTTCAATTCCAGCTCCCAGGAGCAAAGGCTGGGCTTCCTACTCCCACCACCTAAGGGCAGTGATGCCTAATAAATAAATAAATAAATAAATAAAAATAAATTTAAAAAAGAGTGTATGATGCCTAGAGGGGCAATGTAGCAGCGAGGAATTACTAAAATGAAGGACAAACATAATAGTGGGACAAGAAGAAAGTAAAAGGAAAGAAAGGAAAGAACTAGGAGGCAAAAGACATTTATAGAGGTCTAAATACAGGTATGTACATATGTAAGTATATTTATATATAATGATAGAGAAATAGATCTATCTACTTCTATGTATATGTTAAGTATTAAGGCAACAGATGGATATTGTGCCTCAACTCAATTGCTCCCTCAATGCAAGAACATTTTTTTTTTAATAATCCAGCATTCTGTGATGCCCACCTCCCCGACACAATCGCTGAAGACAAAATGTGTGCATAAGGAAAGGTGGTGAAGAAAGCTGATGATGCCCGGCTAGCAAAAGATATAACGTCTGGGGTCTTAAAGGCTTGAAAGTAAACAAGCGGCCATCCAGTTCATAAGCAACAAAGCCCAAACAGGAGAAGCACACCAGCTTGTGTGATCATGAGGAGCTGATGGGATTAGGTATCAGGCATCAAAGACCCAGAACAAAAAATTATATCACTGCAAATGAGGGGGTGAGTGGAGACCCCAAACCCATCTGTAGACAATGGCATATCCCCTCACAAAAGGGTCACCAGGAAGAGACAAGCCAGTCAGGGTGCAGTATGGCACCAATAAAATATACAATTTTCCTCTAGTTCTTTGATGCTTCCTCCCGCCACTATTATGACCTCAATTCTACCTTACAAATCTGACCAGATCACAACACGTACACTGCTACAGAGAAGAGCCTGCAACACAGGGAATTCAGGACAAATAAACCCCTCAGGGCCAATGATGAGAATAGAGATACCAGCGGGTAAGAGGAAGGTAGGGGGGGAAAGGGGGAACCAATCACAATGGTCTACATAGACCCCTTCCTAGAGGGATGGACATTAGAAAAGTGAGTGAAAGAAAAAAAGTGGGCTTAAGACATAGGGGAAAAAATTATAAATGATCAAGGGCTCATGAGGGAGGGGGGAAAGGAGGAGCTGACCTCAAGGCTCAAGTTGAAAGGCAATGTTTTGAAAATGATGATGGCAGATGTACACATATGCTTGACACGGTGGATGAATGGATTGTGATCAGAGCCCCAAGTAAAATGATTCAAAAAAGAAAAAAGAAATTGCGCCCGGTGGTGTAGTGTCTGAGTGCATGACTGCGGCCCACAGGGTTGACGGTTCAAATCCAGCAGCAGCTCTCCAGGAGCAAGGCTGGGCCTCCTACTCCCATCAGGGCAGTGATGCCCCCCCCCCAAAAAAAAGAGAAATTGTGGGGTTTTGGGGGGGCAGGTATCTCTGCAGGGGTGTATCTTCTGCCTCTTCTGATAAGTGCGTCTGAGGTGCGAGAAGCCATTCCCTGACCACAGCTGCTCATCCCTCTTGTTGGTCAACATATGAGACTCACCTCAGTGTTAGAAGGATACTGCAGGAAGCCTTTCCCCTCCTTGACTGTACCCAGACCTAAGCGTCTGCAGGTCTGTGTTGTGCAGACCAGGGGCCTCCCTGTAAATGCTTGCCCCACTCAGCCGTTCAAATGCACCCGGAGGTGCCTCGGAAGAAAAGCCTGGTCACCTGCTCCCATCCCAAGGACCCGTCACAGAGAGCTCTGTGCAGCACCGCCCCCCTGGGACAGACAAGAGGCCACCTTGAGTCCCTTGCAAGGGACATCAGATTTCGAGGATGAAGATGGGGATTTGGCGGAGCCTTGAAATGGATGGGGGAATTCAAGGCACATGGCGCCCCACCGGGGACGTGTTGATAAAGGCTGTGGGTGTGTGGGGCCGGTAGGCAGGGTCGGAGTGTCTTTCTCACGGGGGAGTTCTGCCAGAAGTTCTTGAGAGCCCTGCTCTAAAGGGGAACACACAAGGAAGCTGTGTTAGTCTGGGTAGACTAGAGAAACAATTCATAGACACACATATGGATAGAAGGGTAAGGCTTATATACAAGAGGAATGGGACATTGAGAAAGCATCCCAGCCCAGTCCAGTTCCAAGTCATAAGTCTGATATTAGCCCATATGTCCGATATCAGTCTATAAAGTCTCCTTCCAACTCACAAAGTCACAGGTGCAGAGTCCCGGCGCTGGCAGGGGTCCCCTCATGGCTCCTCACTTCCAGGACTCAGGGTCCATCAACAGTATCCAGTGGTGGTAGAGGCAACTCAGCGCTGGCAGGGGTCTCCATGTGGCTTCTCCAGCTTCAGAGGTCTGGTTCCATCAGGGCAAGGCTGTGTGGCTTCTCCTCCAGCTTCTTCAGCTCCTCGGACGCTGTCATCTTGTCTTGTCCGTGATTCATCATCTCTGAGCCTCACTCCCAACAACCGGAGAGATAGCTTCTCATCTCCACGAGGGAAATATCATGAGATTTCCCAGAAGTCTCAGGAGAAAGCCATGCCCACACGGAGGCCTCATTGGCTACTCAATGGCTAGCTCCAGATTAAAGGCTATAGACTCCACCCCTCCGTCTCAATCATGAAATGAACATAAGCACATGACCGCCACCGGAACCCATCATCTGCTTCCTCCAACCCAACCCACGGCCCTCAGCTCCATTCCGATTCATGGCGACCGACCATACACTCGGAAAACTCGGCTTTCTCCTGAGCAGCCGGTGTTTCTGAACCACTCACCTTGTGGTCAGCAGCCCAATTCGAGGTCCCTGATGCCAGTTGGCCCCTCTGTCCACCTCCCAGGGGTTGTCACGTGACTCTCTCAAGGGCCCTACCGTATGCTCTCAGCTGCGTGTGTGCCCTCTAAAACACTTCCTCCCCCAAACCAGACGTTATCAGGCCTCTGAACATGCCATTCCTTTCATCCCCGTGATTGTGGTATGTATCACAGACCTCCAGCTTGTCACTTCTCTTTTTCTGGTGTCCCCGCTCGCTCCTGGCCTGGGACATGGGGTCCAGCTCCCAGGCCAGGGAGGAGGGTGAGGGCTTCATAAATCTCTGGGGAATGAAAATGCCAAGGAGAAAGCGGTTTAGAGGAAGTCTGTAAATCACACACTGGGAGATAAAGGAAGACGGTGGGAACCAAGGCTCAGGTGTCAGTCACCTGGGCCGCCAAGGCAGGACTTAGAAGGGGGGCCCACCGATGGACCACACCCCTCCTACGTGTTTTCAATGGGAAGCTCTTTGGCTGGCACCCCGTTCTGGCCCCCTGGGGAGGCCAGGCCTGGCCAGCCTGGCCAAGGCCCCAGTCTCAGTGGTGGCTGTCTCAGCGCAGCCAACCCCTGGCAACAGCGGTTCCTGGGACTCTGTCCCCAGGGAGGAGAACTGCCAGTCAGAAACCCAACCTCAGGATTCCCAGGAAGCTGTGAGGGCAGGGGCCTCAGTGGGGGCACCCAAGGGCGAGGTTGGGGGACTTTGCATCCACTTTTTTTGAAATGAGTGTATTTTTAAACTCCGTGGCTGGGTATGTAACCTGGAGTGGAAATCTTAAAAATAAACAACAAGGAAAGATGTCCTTTCAACCAGGAAAGCACACCTCCCTGTATGAATGGAACTCTGTCTTCCCAAAGCAGAGACTAGAATATGCACACCACCACTCCCCCACCCCTGTGGGTGTCACCCTTTTGTCAACAGGGGTTTCTTTGACCTGTGAAGGGGGGCCCGTCCTTGAAGGGTGCCCCTTCAGCCCACTCAGCTTGGAGAGGCAGAGAGAGCAGATGTCTGTGCCCAGACTAGCAGTTCAACCGGATGACAGAGTGTCACCAGGAGATCCCCGGGGAGCCGAGGACGGACGGATGCTGACAGAAACCGAGACACGCCCACCCACCCCAGAGAGTCTAAGCCCTGAATGCAGACCCGTGATCCTAACCTATGAGAAAACAGAAAAGACCCTGCCGGCTGTGGTATTTCTACGACAACCCCCAAGCTCCAGGACCAGCAAGAAGATCCCAGGTAGCCCTTTCCTCCACTCTCCCTCCTCCTGGAGTCTGGGGGTAGGGGTGGGGCAAGAGAAAGCAGAGCAGTGGGGAGGGGAGGATAAAGGAAGTGGAGTGTGAGGAGGCATGCTTGCTCTGAACCCTCCATCCACACCTCTGTCACATGCCTGGCCGCCCCTCACCCACCCGCCCTCTGGGGGCTCTGTCCTGCAAACCGGGATCTTGTAAACCGGGATCACACCCTGTCCAGGCTTCACCCTTGGCACTGACTGTTCTTTCACAGCCTCTGACTGTGACAAAGGGGTAGGCGCCCCCGTTCTCCCCTCCCCCCCCCTTTCACTAGCTGCGCCAGCTGCACTGTCTGACAGTCTCGTGGTTTGGGGCAGATAACAAGAAACCCTCATGGGCTTCCTCTGCACCCTGTTCCTGAGATGGCAGCCGGGCCAGCAGGGGAGGGGTGGGCGGAGTCGGGCCAGAAGGGCTGACTCAGTGTTACAGCCACCCTGCCTGGTCACCGCCGTGGGTGGGGTGCCCGCCCAGGTCCGCTGAGGTTCCCAGAGAATTCCTTCCCCATGCCATAACCTCGCTGGGCGGGCACCGGCTTAGCCGCAGCCACGGAACTGCCTGCCCGGAGCCGCACACACCCTCACACTCTCACCTCGCACACACACGCCCTCTGGGGAAGTCTAGCACAGCGGTTCTCAGTCTGGGGGTCGAGACCCCTTAGGGCAGGGGTCCTCAAACTTTTTAAATAGGGGGCCAGTTCACTGTCCCTCAGACCGCTAAAGAGCCGGACTAGAGTTAAAAACAAAACAAAAAAAGCCTCTGAACAAATTCACTGCGGGCCCGGGGATGAGTCGCTGCTAATCAGGACAGGCAGCAGTGGCAAAAAAAACCCTGGTGGGCCGGATCCATGTCCTCAACTGGCTCGAAGACCATAGTTTGAGGACCCCTGTCTTAGGGGATCGAAGGACCCTTTCACAGGGGTCACTCGATTCATTGCAGTATCAATGACAATGACAAAGCAGGAAGGAAAATAATTTCATGGTGGTGGTGGGAAGGTGGGGGGGCAGGGGGGACGGACGGATCACCGCCACATGAGGAACTGTATGAAAGGGTCAAAGCCTCAGGAAGGTTGAGGGCCCCTGGCTAGAGAGAAGGTGGACAGAACTGGCTCTGGCCCCTCCCCCTGCACCAGGCCCCTATCTGTGTGTCTCAGCCATTTGCTGACCACCTACCGCAGGCAAGGGACCAGAGAGGTACTGACCTCTGTCCAGGCGGCCAGAGAGCCCTAACACGCGGGGGTCAAAGAAAGAGATAAAAGCAATCTCCCGGGCTGAGCCCCGGTGACGTAGTGGTTGTGCGCGAGACTGCGGCCCACTGGGATGGAGGTTCGATTCCGGCTCCCAGGAGCAAAGGCTGGGCCTCCTACCCACCACCAGGGCAGTGATGCCTAAAAAAAAAAAAAAGCAATCTCCCCTGGGACTCCCACAGGTCACGCACGGTGGGTACGAGGTGGGGGTGGGGATAGCCCCCTCCCCACCTGAGCTGGCCAGGTCTTTCTTCTGCGGCACCTCGGGGTAGGCCAGCAGCTCCAACTCCTTGGTGAGCAGCCAGACGTGTTAGCCATTTGCACCCCCTGAGGGACCCCAGGTTCTGGAGTCCTGGAGTCGAGGGTTGGTGGGAAGGTGGCAGGGGACCCCTCCCAGGGCACAGTCACAGACCCAGTCAAGGTTGCCGGGGTCCTCGCTCCTACCACGCACCCGCTGCGTCCAGAAGGGCGCATTTACTTCGGCTCCATTTCCCCGTGCGTAAACCCAGAATGTAGACGCAGGGCAGTAAGGTCCTGACAGCGCCCTGAGACGGGCAAGGGTCCCCCAAAGGGTGGTTTTCTGATTGCTTGAAAGATGCCACAAAGCCCCGACTCCTGGGGGGCGCCCCATGTGGTGCAGGGTGGAATTGCACCCCTGGGCATCCCAGGGAACTGATCGCCCGGCCCTTCTTCCTCGGTACCTCTGTCTGAGCCCCCCAAGGACTCCCCAAGAAGCTTAAGGAGAGTTTAGGGGGCATACTGACATACTGACCCGCCACGGGAAGCGACGATGGCCTGCCGTTAGCTCTCCACGGACCTGGAAAGGGCCAGGAGGGAGGCGTGGCCTCCGGAGAAGACAGCCTGGCCACTGCCCACCTGGACTTGGCACAAGGTCGCTGATGGCACAAACGCCCCAGCCTCTCCCTCTGCTGCCCGCCGGTGCCTCCCACGGGACCCGCCTAACGGGAGAGCCCAGGAACAGCCGGAAAAGAGGACGGTCCTCAGCCAAACGGGTGGCCCTGGGGGCCGCGGCCGTGGGGTCCAGCACCTGGTGAGGACGCTGCAGGACCGCGCAGTGCGTCCTCCTGCCGTGCCTGACCGGGGTGGCCACGGTCGGAGCCGACCCGATGGCTTCTAACAAGGACGATGCGAGGTCGCGCCTGGCCCAGGGGAGGGGCGGGAGAATGGGGAAGGGGTGTGTGCAGGGGGTCCAGCTATGAGCACGTCCTGCCTGAGGAACCACTGTGGCTCTGTCAGGAACGCTTCTCTGCCATGGCCAGTCTTGGCCTCCTCCGAAGGCTACTCCCGACACTGGTCCATCTCAGAAATGAAGCTCTCATGATGTATTTTATTATTATTATTATTATTATAAGATCATTTTACTGGGGGCTCTTATAACAATCCATATATGAACTGTATCAAGCATACTGCAGTGAGGTCAGTGCCCTTGATAGGGCCCTTGAGCAGAGGCTACTGCTGCCCATAATTCTTTATATACATTATATAAATCATTCTCTTGGGGGCACATACAACTCGTATCACGATCAATGCATACGTCAATTGTGCGCAGACAGACCACCTTTGCACATTTGTGGCCATTGTCATTCTCCAAACATCCTCCTTCTACCAAGGCCCCTGCATTTTTTTTTTAAATAAGTGACCCAAGAGTAAGGTGACCAGACGTCCCGCTTTTTAACAATTTAACGACGTCCCGTGCCATTTTAAAATTAAAATGAGTCAGGCTGAGCCCCGGTGGCGTCGTGGTTGTGCGCGGGACTGCGGCCCACCGGGATGGAGGTTCAATTCCAGCTCCCCAGGAGCAAAGGCTGGGCCTCCTACTCCCACCACCAAAGAGGAGTGATGCCCCCCCCAAAAAAAAAAATAAAATAAGTCTACCGCCATACCACCCTGAATGCGCCCAAGCTCATCTGATCTCGGAAGCTAAAATTAAAATAAACATGTTACGGTGCTATTTTTGCCTTCTATGAACATTTTTGTCGCTCCATGTAGATCAAATTATTCATCAGGAAACCCCACCCCGCCTCCGCCAGGTCCATGGTGTCCCGCTTAAAATCTGGTCACAGATTTTACCAAGAGGGGACTTGATGACCCCTGTGCAGCTGGTCACAAAGACCTTTTCCCTCATTTGCCAGACAGCTACAGAGCACCCGTGACCCTCTCTGGACAGAAGGAGGAAGTCACAGAGCTGGGCAGGGCAGGGCAGGGGGGTGAATCCCCTTGAGCCTGAGCTGTTGGCACTGTGGGGGTGGAAGGGGCGGGTGATCAGAATCTGCAGTGAAGTCAGTGCCCTTCATAGGGCCCTTGAGCAGAGGCCACTGCTGCCCATCCTGGGTCTTCTCAGGAGGCACAAGAAGCAGTCCAGATCTCTATGAGGGTGCCCGGGCCCCAGCAGCTCACATGGAAGCAAGGGAGAGGGCCGGGGGTGGGGGGTGGGGGTGGGGTGTCAGCCCTGTGTGCCTATGGGATGGGGCTACAGGTCGCCAAACCTCTCAGGGTCAGGGCCAGGAGGAGAGACTAGGCCAGCCAAAGCCAGGTAGGAGCGACTCTTGTCAGGAGATGAAGAGGAGGAGGATGCTGTCCACCGGGGCTAGGCCCTGGCCTCCAGCCTGGACCCACATCCGCCTTGGCAAGAGGGAAGCCTTCGAGTGAGGCCCTCGCCCAGGCTGCCCGGGCAAAGCCAGAAATGGCTAAAATGGAGACGTCTGACCTCAAACAGGACCTGCGCTGGCCCCAATGACCCGGCCTCTCTTGCTGGCTGACGCAGAGGGGCCTTCCTGGAGGGGTGTGCCGTGCCCGCCCAAGGGGGCAGGGACGGGTCAGGGCCCAGGCGCTCCAGCAGGGGGAGGGAGAGAAAAGGCCCGCTGTTTGCCCAGGAGCAGGGAGCGGGGTGGATGGACACTGGGGCCCTTGTCCCTGGGCAGCGGGGGAGGCTGCCAGCCAGATGGAGAGCGGCGGAGAGGAGGGGTTTCCCGGGCTGAGCCTCTTTCAACTCCCACCCCTCACCCCCCTTGGCTCCTCCAGCCCCAGATGAACAGAGCTGGGCTTGCTGAGGCTGGCGGGGCTCTGTCCCCACCTCCAACCAGAGGGCCGGAACTCCTGGGGCAGCCCTGGACTCTGCAGAGCATCTCGCCCCCACGCCCCTGCAAGGGTCTGAACCAGGTGCTGCCTCAGAGGGCTTAGTCAAAGAAGATGAATTTCCACCAAGAGAAGCTTCCTCTCTGACCCCGGTCTGGTTTGGACAAGGACCACCTTCAGCCCCTTGACAATGGCCCTGCCCTCACGGAGGAGCTGATGTCCGGATGTGAATCTGAATTCCTGCTTTCCAGGGAAGGACCGTGACGCTGTACGCCTGCTGCGTGGGGTGCAGCGAGGCTGGAAGGGGGGCGGGGGGGGGGCAGGAGGGTTTTCCTAAGGAAGTGACCCTTGACCCCAGAGCAGATGGAGAGAGCCCTCTGGCTGGAGGGAGCGCCCTGAATAAATAGCTCACTATGGTAAGAGGTGAGGTCACCCAGGACCTTGCGGCCACGGGGGAAGGGCTTAGTCATTTTCGGGGGGCGAGGAGAAGCCCTCTGTGGATGATTGGGTTACCCAACAAGCCAGGGAAGCACAGACTCACTTGTGCCGACTCTCTCTCACCTGCTGTGCACTCTTTGATTGTGGTGAAAGACACGTGAGTGTTCACCACCGACGAATACGAAAGCACACGCAAGCCCCCGCCTCCCTGCCTACCTGGTCCCTGCCAACCCCCAATCCCAAGCCCCAGGGATCCCCACTTGTAGGTTTCTTTCCTGAACAGACAACCTCACCTGCCTCAAAAGGAGCCGTTGTTGGGTTTGAACCGTTCACCCACTGTCTCACCCACCATCCCACCACGGCAGCCCTCCTGTCCCTTGGAAAGGGGAGGGCCTGGCGTTTGCAGGGATAATTTTGATCCTGGAGGAAGGTGTGGTGGGGGCCGGGAGAGAGAATCTCTGATGTTCAAGGGGACATAGTATAAAGCTGCTTGCAACGGGCATCACTGGGTGACCCCCTACAGCCCTGAGGGCTTCCCCAGAGGGTCCGCTAGGACCTGGCCTTTGCAACCTGCCCCCAGGGCAGCCCTGCCCTGAGGGAAGACACCCCGGCCTAGAGGGAGATGCTGGAGCCGGTGAGTGTGAGCGTGTGTGAGTGTGTGTGAGTGTGTGTGGTTAGAGCCCTAAAGTGGCGAGACACAGACCAGCATGGAAAGATACCGAGAGGGGCTGAGCCCCGGTGGCGTAGTGGTGGAGTGCGGGACTGCGGCCCACGGGCTTGGCGGTTCAAATCCAGCAGCAGCAAGGCTGGGTAGCTCCCACGACTATCAGAGGGCAGTGATGCTCCCCCTCCCCCCCAAAAAAATAACCAAAGCCAAAACAAAGAAAAAAAATCCAGAAAATTAAAAAAGACAAGAAAAGAAAGATACCAAGAACGTAACAGCCAGATTTGGGAGACTGAGACCTGCGGAATGTAGGTGCCCTTCTCCTCTCAGACACATCCAGCCTGAGCAGGGAGGTGGGACATGAGCAGACAGGACTAGCTGCCTGGAGTGTGTGTGTGTGTGTGTGTGTGTGTGTGTGGGTGTGGGTGTGTGTGGTGGGAACTGTGGGGGTGGGATCTTGCTCTCCTCTCCATTTCACTTCTTTTTTATTTTTGTTTTTTAGCCATCACTGCCCTCAGGTAGTGGGAGTAGGAGGCCCTGTGGAGCTGGAATTGAACCTCCATCCCAGTGGGCCGCAGTCCCGTGCACAACCACTACGTCACGGAGGCTCAGCACACACTTCTTCTTTTTTTTTTAAGGATTTTTTTTTTAATTTTAATTTTTTAAAAAATTTTTTTGGGGTGGGGGGAGCATCACTGCCCTCTGGTGGGACTGGGAGGCCCAGTCTTGCTCCTGGAGAGCTGCTACTGGATTTGAACCACCCAGCCAGTGGGCTGCAATCCCACGCTCAACCACGACACCACCGGGGCTCAGCCCTCACCTCTCCCGTCTCTGTAGAAAAAAGCACCTGGAACGGGGAGCAGAAGACCTGCCTGAGCTACGGGGAGGTTCTGACATACCGAGTTCTGACTTGGCTGGGTTCGGGACTCAAAGTGTGTTCACAAGGGCCTGAAAGGTGCCTTCTCACTGTGACCCCTGCTCAGCCTGAAGTTCAGGGACACACAATCCCAAATGTTTCTTGGAGGTCTTTTCACGGACCGTGCCCACCCCACCCCCGCCAAAGGGTAAGGACTTCTCAAGGGTGGGGCCTAAGAGATCCTTGTTGCCACGGTGCCGAGGCCTGGAGGGGTGCCCCCGTAGACTTTTGACCCACCTGGGCAACAGGAAGCCAAACCCCAGGAGTCCCAGGAGCCCCGGTCTTTCCTGACTCTACGGACCAGCTGCCGTCTTGCTCTTGTCTTTCCGTTTGGCCCCTGTTCAAAATCTTGATCATGCCCCTTCTCGAATACTTTCCTTTTTTAAGGTTTTCACGAGAAGGTGGCGAGGGCTGACAGAGGCAATCACCCACTGAACAGCCAACACTTTCTACCCGTTTTTGCTTCAGCTCACCTCCTGCGACGCCTCCAGGACCCGTCATTTGTCCCACCTCCTCCCTGGGCCTCCTGCTTCCGGCCCTCCCCTCCTCACCCTCTGGACTTTGTCCTGGGTTCAACGCTGCCCTGGTAATCCGAAGGGGTTGCCCATCGTCACACGGAAGTGAATTCCGTTCCTGACCTGACCGGTAACTGGGAGCCGTAGCCTCCAGGGAGGTCAGCCACAATCTGACCCGTCGGCCGGGCCTCATCTGGCCCTCAGTCCCACGCTTGTCTCCCTCTCCGTCCAGCTCCTTTCTGGAGCAGGTGGTGGTGGCACTCGGGGGACCACCTGGAGCTTCCGGTCACTGCGTTGGGAGGAGATCTGTGTGGGCCGTGAATCCACTGGAAGCAGTCTTCCCATCCGCCTCTCTCTTTCCAACCCTTCTTCTTGCCCCAGGGCAGGGAGAGACCACTGGTTTCACCTCAGGGGGCTGCTCACCAGACCCCCGCCCTAGGCGTCAAATGAGCTTGTGGAGTTTTCCCTTTGAGAAGTGTTGTGCCAGGAGAGCCTGGTGTTCCCCCAGACAGAGGTTCTGAGCCCCCAGGCCAGTGGCCGGCTCCCCCAGGTGTTCGCTAGTGTCCTCCCATCAAGCGTCCCTCACTTTGCCCCCTGTGTGCACCCCTGATGACACACGCGCACACATTCAACATGCCTCTGTCACTTCTGCGTCCGTTCCCCCCTCATGACCCCCTCCCCTGCCCGCCCCTACCTGTCCCGCCTGCGTGATGAGGCATCTGCGTCGACCAGATCACTGCATTTGCAGGATGGTGTGGACGGCAGGATTTGCTTCTGTGGCCTTTAAGTCTTACACACCTCTGACTCCGGCAGTGTCTTCACGCCCCTCCATCGCCATCATGTTTGCCAAACTCACTCAACAGATCACGTGGCCTTCCCCACCCTTCTCCCCCACCCCCAGGTAACCGTCAAAGGGTGTTTCCTTCGGCGTGAGAACCTTCTCTGGACGGCTTACAATCACGGTCTGGGGCAAAACACTTCCTTGTGCGATGGGCCGATTTCACTCAGCCCCGTGTCCTCCAGGCCCGTCGCTGGATGAGGGGGTCACCATTCTTTAATGCCAGGCAGAATTCCACTGTATGGATATCACGACCCAAAAGAGCCCCCCCAGAACTCATTGCCATAGACTTGATTCTGACTCAGCGTGACCCTCTAGGACAGAGGAGAGCTGACCCTGTGACCTCCCGAGGTGAAAAATCTCCACAGGAGTAGAAAGCTCGTCTTTCTCCCTCAGACCAGCGGTGGGTTCGAACTGCTGATCTCGGGGCTAGCGGGTCACTGTGCCACCCACTACATCCCCGGGGCCCCCTGGTGTGCCTGGACGGAAGTTTATTTGTACGTGTTCGACTGGCTGACTGGCGTTGAGGTTGCACCATGCTGCTAAGGACGTGGTGTCGGCCTCACTGGAGAAGTCCCCCATAGCCCTCAGCCCCCTGCACCACGTGAGCTCAGGGCCGAAGGAGGTGGGGGGGGCGCGGGGGGAGGAGCAGAGTCAGGGCTACTAGGGACAGGGCACCGGGGGCTGGAGCCAGAAGCAGGCCCTCACAAGAGCCCCCTCCCGCCTCGGTGGTACGGAGTCTCCCCTCAGTCTGATCGAAGCTCCAGCCCAGGTTAAAGATGAGGAAACAGAGGTTCACCGAGCTAATGGCTGAGGTGCTAAGAGATAGACGCCTATGATTGAGGAGCTAATGAAATCAAACAGATGACCGCCGATCTCCAGTCTACACCTGCTGAAGGGGAATCAGTCAATGACCCTGGTGGTCATGGCCGTGCGGCGAGGAGGGACCTGCAGGGACGACAGAGTGGAGACTCAGCCTCAGATCTGCCAGACCCAGAGGCTGCTGGTCAGAAGGGTCCCGGACCGGGGCTCTGGGAGGAAAACATCACTCACCGGGAGTCATGCTTTCAGCCTGGAAGCCGGCCCAGCAGCTGAAGGGCTGCTTCCCTCCCTCATGGACTCTTCCTCTCTTTCCTGGGGGCAGCCTTGACGTTGGGACAGGCCCATGCCTCCCCCCATGGCTACCACCCAGAGCTTTCCCTTGGACGCCACCTGCCAGTGGGGGCCATCCTCCACCCTGCCTCTCTCCTGAGCCTGACCACCTGGCTGGCCTGGAGGGGACGGGTCCTTGCCAGATACCGCAGTCTGATTCCAGCGGTCTGTCCAGAAGCCACTCACCCTGACTCACCCGCTCTCCTGGGGAACAGATCATACAGCAAGAAGGGAAGAGGTTTGTCACTGGAAGGACTTCCAGGTGGTCAGGGATAGGAGGTAGGAGGACCGGGTGACAAAGAACCTGGTGACAGAGGCTGGAAGTTCTTTAAAAGGCGCTTCCCCAGGGGCCATCTGCACAAGCCCAAGTGCAGAGGCTGTGGACTAATGAACTGCCTTCAGCTCCAGCAGCTCCTTACCGCCCTCCCTCCCTCCTTTCTTTCCTCCCTCCCTCCGCCTGAGAGCTGGGTGAGCCCTGGAAGGGACGGGGAGTCAGCCCAGAAGGCAGGCAGGGCCACACCCGGCAGCTGTGCCCTTGCAGAGCCAATAAGAATCACTGGCATTTACTGAGCACGCCCACAGGCGTTTTCTCTCCCTAGGACACCCACGGCCCTGGGGTGCCGTCCACGTCCACGGGTGGTACACAGAGCTGTGTTCTGCAGGGGCTGCCAGGGCATCCAGGGCACCAGAACTTTCTTTTGAGGCCCCTCTGGGTCCACCTGAACTTTCAGCAGTGTCTCAGTCAGCACACAGTCAAGCACAGTCACCATTTACACCATGCGGGCTATGCCTGTATCGATTCTTAAAAAAAAAAAACAAAAAAAACCCCTCCGAGTCCCTTTGAAAGGGGTGCTCACTGAACAGATGAGGAAGTTGAGTCCCAAAGCCCTCACCAGATTGTTCCCTCTTCCCAGCGTCTGTTCATCCTTCCAGGCTCGGCTTCAAGGGCCCCCTTCCCAAAGACCTGCTCGCCACAAGGCAGGGGGTGGTTGGCAGCGCAGACCGGACACTGCCTGTATCTGCAGCTTGTGCAAACCGTTCCCTGCCAGAATCACACTCCGAGGTGCTCCCGACTCGGGAGAATGGGCCCCGGGGGTTTCTGAGACCGTCACTCTTACGGGCATAGGAAGCCTCACCTTTCTCCCATAAAGCAGCTGGTGGTTTCAAACCACGAACCTTGCAATCGGCAGCCCAGCGTGTAACCCACCAAGCGCGGTTTCAGTCTCTGTGGCGCTCCGGACAGCAGAGAGAGTCCCCGGCGCACAGCAGATCCTCCTGCAGCCGTGGGTTCTCGTGGTCGCATGGATTGTCCACTGGCTTCCCCATTGGCTGGTCACCAACCTCGTGCATTCCCTTCCCCAGCCCGCTGGCCGCCGACTCCCGGCTCTCTATTTGAGTGCCCCAGGATCCCTGCACGCTTGTGTGCAAATGGTCAGTGCGAGAGCTCACCGGCTCTCCGGAAGGCAGATGATTCAAATTCACCTAAAAGGCCTTGCGGAAGAAAGTCCTGGTTTCCCGCGTGCAAAAACTCAGCCCTTGGCAGGCCCAGGTGCGCAGCTGTGCTCTGACACGCTGGGGGTTGCCAGGAAGGGGGTAAAGACTACTGGGGCAGCTTCTGTGTGCTCAAGGAATAACCACTATGCCAGCAGGCACACACACACACACACACACACACACACACACACGAGGGGCGGGTTAATGGACTTTTTTTTAAATTAGGCATCACTGCCCTCTGGTGGTGGGAGTAGGAGGCCCAGTCTTTGCTCCCATGAGCTAGAATTGAACCTCCATCCCAGTGGGCCGCAGTCCCGCGCACAACCACTATGCCACTGGGGCTTAGGCCGGGTTAATGGACTTTTTTGCCCAGGGTGGTCCATGAATGATGCCATAAATCTCCAAGTGGTCCTTGGTTGGGAAAATGCTCCCCAGACCCGTCTAGCCAGTGACCCCGGGACAACTGGAGTCTGGTCCCTTTGGGGAGCCAGGTCACAACTTGTCCTCGCCGCAGAGGTGAAGCAGGAAGGTTTCATCCACCTATGCTGGTCACTGCTTCTAGGCCTTCCTTCGCTGGCAATTTCGGTCTCCTGAATGGCCAGGGCCAGCCCCTCCCGCCACAGGAAGAGACCCTCACACACACACACACACACACACACACACACACACACACACACACCCCTCAGGAAGCATCGAGGAAATGGGGTGCAGTTGGCGCCCCTGGTCCCTGTCACCCTGCTCCCCTCTGCAGCTGGGGTGCAGCTGCCTCAGACAGAGGTTATGATTTCTTGTTATTTCTCCACATGTTACTCTAAGTATGTATTTAAGGATCTCAGAATAGGTGCAGAGTCACAGGTGTGATGCTCAGAGGGGCCAATGGGGGGCACCACTCCCCTGCCCCTGAGACCCCCCCCCCTTCCCACCTCTGCCCCTCCGCAGAAGCAGCTGTTACCCGTCTGGAGTCTGTCTGTCCTTCCTACATCAGTCAGTGCTCCCAGTGCTGCCTCCAACCCCAGCCACATCCAAGGCCCATCCCCCTTCCCCAAGACATCTCTGAGCAATGAGGACTGCCGGGCTGGCCTGGGGAATCCTCCCTCAGTGTGCTCAGAGACTGGCCCTCGGCGGTGTGGGCTGCCAGGGGTCCCCGCAGGGCTTGATGGAAGGCCAGCGTGGTCTGGTCAAGCTGGGGGTGCAACCATCAGTCCCTCTGCCAGGTGTTGGGCTAGTCACTGCCACTGAGGTGAGCCAAGCCCTTTCTGTTGACTGCCCGGGCAGCCAGCCCCAGCAGCAGCAGCAGCACCCCACCACCTGCAGCGGTGGCATGTCAGAGCCCAGCCCTGCCGGGGTGGGTGTGGGCGGGAGACAGGTGAGCAGCAGCAGCAACCCCCAGAGGAGGGTCAGGAAGGACTTCGAGGCCGCGTTCTGACTGTGCTGCTGCACAGGGAGGGACCCGGTGTGTGAAACCACCCCGTTTCTTCTGCTCCTCGTTTGCGTGTGTGTGTGTGTGTGTGTGTGTGTATGCACACTGTCTCATTTGTGTCTGTCACTGTCTGACACTGTCATGTGTGTCTGACCTGTGTGTATGTGTATGTATGCCTTATTTGTCATCCTGATCTGTGTGTGTCTTATTTGTGTGTCTGTCTGATCTATGTGTGTACGTGTGTCATGTTTGTATGTCTGTGTGATCTATGTGTGTGTCTATGTTTTATTTGTGTCTGTCTGACCTATGTGTGTGTGTCTTATTTGTGTGTCTGATCTATGTGTGTATGTGTGTGTCTGCCTGATCTATGTGTATGGATATGTCTTATTTGTGTGTGTCTGCCTGATCTTTGTGTCTGTGTCTGCCTGTGGCTGGGTTTGTGTGTGTGTATATGTCTTATTTGTGTGCCCCATCTATGTGCCTGTGTCTTATTTGTGTGCATCTGATCTGTATGTGTGTCTTAGCTGTGTGTGTCTGTGTATGTTATCTGGGGGTGTGTGTGTGCATTATTTCTGCGTCTGTTATCTGTGTGTCTTTGCTTGTTTGTTTCCTCCTCCCCCTAGCCGGCCTCCCCTACCCATCAAAGTCTGCGTCTCTGGGTGTAAGAAGCCTTCTTGGGACTCTGTCATTTAGAACCGCAGCCCCTGCAGTTGCTGTCTCTCGGAGACGGACAGATGTCGCTGAGCACAAGGGCTTCCAGATGCTCCGGGGCCTGAGTGTACAGCAGCCCCTGGCGGTTCACCCACGAGGGGGGAGTCCTGCTCACCATGGGGGAGCTCTGGAATCTGGAAGGCTTGCGGGGAGGTCCTGCTTGGGGTCTGGAATAGGATGACAGCGGGTGTCCGCCAGGGCTGGAGTGGCTGGAAGCTCTCCACAGGCAGCTGTGGTGGGGGTCACAACGCTCTGTCAACCGTGGGGAAGCCGAACTTCTTAGTCCCTTGTCCCTGAGCAGCGTCCCCAGAGAAGCAGGAGGCAACCCTATGACCCTGTATGGCTTGGTCTCCGTGGTCACAGATTCGAAGGAACGAAGACACGCATCCATCAGAGAGAACCAGCGTGCCTGGGGCAGGGGTGGGTCCGGGGGGAGTCTCTTTTTTTTTGGGGGGGGGGCATCACTGCTCTCCGGTGGTGGGAGTAGAAGGCCCAGCCCTACTGCTGGAATTGAACCTCCGTCCCAGTGGGCCGCAGTCCCGCGTACAACCATTACGCCACCGGGGCTCAGCCCCGCCCGGGATTCTCGACTGGAACCTTGACACGGGGAAGAGTGCCAGGTCTTTCTTCCGCACCACCACCACCACCACCGGCTGGATTGGAACCATCCACCTGTACGGAGGTTCGTGGTGGAGGGAAAACTCTCTGTGCCACCCAGAAACCTCCCACTTCTGGATGGGCAGAGTGCCGAGGACAGCGCAGAAGACACCCTGGCCTCTCTGAGCTCACGGGGACGCCGGCGGTCACAGGCCTCAGGGGATCCCAAGAGATCTGAGCCTGAAGCCCTGAGAAGGCAGAGCCCACCCCCAAGATCCTCCTGCGCTCACCTCCTCCCTTTTGGAGGAGAAGGTTTCTCGGGTAGTCAAGAAGCAGTGTCTCCCCCCCACCACCCCCCCGTGTGTGTGTGGTGGGGGCGGAGGGCTGTGCTCAGGCTGAAGATGAGTGTACTAGGCTACTCTGCCCCCTTAGAAGATCTTGGGATGGATTCCTCCCTTCAAGCCCCCTCAGTGAGACAACTGAGCCAGGATCCCAGGCAGGAGAGGACTTTGGTGGAAGCGGCCAGGTCAAGGCAGGGTCCCGAGTAAGGTGGTCTGGGGCAGGGCAAGTCTGCAGGGGGTGGAGGTCTGGTCCCGAGTCTCAGGCCATCAGGTGGGCCAGGTGGGCTGTGGTCTGAGGGTGCACAGAACCCTGAGGTCCAGACTGCTCCAAGTCTCCAGTGCACCTCATTCCAGAGAAGCCCAAGGGAAAACTGCCGAGGGCAGGTCAGCATCCTTGGCCCTCAGTCTTCCTTTGGGCAGGGAATGGGAGTCCCTGGGAGGCAGCGCCTCTGTTGATTCCTGGTTGTGTTCTAACAGCAACAACAACAATGTTCTCACTGCCACCCCGTCCATCCCGCCGCCCCTGTCCTGTAAGTCAGAATGATGCCATCAGGCAGGTCGTGCTGCTCCTTTGGGATTCAGAGACTGTAATTCTTTACCAGTGTGGATAGCCGCATCTTCATCCCCAGGACTAGAAGAAGTGTGTAACCCACTCTCCAGGGGTCCTCAAACTTTTTAAACAGGGGGCCAGTTCAGTGTCCTCAGACTATTGGAGGGTGGGACTAGAATTAAAAAAAAAAAAACTATCAACAAATTCACTGCGGGTCTGGGCTGCTAAGCAGGACAGGCAGCAGTGGCAAAAACACCTAGCGGGCCAGATAAATGTCCTCGGTGGGCCACATGTGGCCCGCGGGCCATCGTTTGATGATCCCTGTCTATGCCATGAGAGCCCTGACAGGCTCCCAGGAGAGATGTGTAGCATGAATTAGTGGGGAGCAGGAGGTGCGTGTTGGCTTCATGGGTGTCACAAACAGCAGGTGGGACCCAAACCCTAACAGCACCATGGGAGAAAGACTGAGTGACTCCATGCCTGGAAGACTATGAGCAAAAACACCCCGAGGAACGTGGGCTCGATTCTGAAACACACGGCCCTGCTGCACGTCCGGACTGACCAACCAGATTTCCCTTGATCCTCTGTGCCTGGCCTCTGGGCAGGACCGCTGCCAGGGTGGCAGACGCCCAGCTCTGTGTCCACTCCTGAGGCCCACCCGGGTACTTCCTGAGCAGCAGGGCATATCCTGTCCTGTGCACCCCTGAAAGGAGGCAGCTTACCTGAGGGGAAAGGGTGCACTGTTCAGGCCTGGCCACCTGCCAGGGTCGGAGGTGCGGTGTCCTGGCAGGCAGCGCCGGGCACAGCCGCGGGAGAGCGCCAGGGTTGGGAGGGGCTCTCCCAAATGAGCAAGGCTGGGTCGCCAAGCCGGGCCAGGCCCCTGACCCCTCACAGAGGCTGTGGCGGTCATGTACTCGAGTGTCAATTTCATAATTGGGAGTGTAGGGGTGGAGTCCAGCCTGTCAATCTGGAGATAGCCAATGAGGCCTCTGCGTGGGCATGGCTTCCTCCTGAGAATTGTGGGAAGTCTCGCGGTATTTCCCAGTTGAAGGAGAGAGACTTGAGTCAGTCTCTGAGTGTCGGTCTACCAACAAGTCCGGTTAGTCCGGACGTGCAACAGGGCCACGTGTTTCAGAATCGATGAAATGACAGCATGCTGATTCCTGGAGAATGGAGGAGCCAGAGGAGAGGCCACATGGGCTTGCCCTGATGGAGCCAAACCTCTGGGGCCAGAGAAGCCAAGTGGAGACCCCTGCCAGCGCTGAGTCGCTTGGGAGGCTATGGGGAGACCCCTGCCAGTGCTGAGATGCTTCTACTGCCTCTGGACACACAAGACTCTGCACCCATTGACCTGTGATTGTCCTGGTGTCATTGCACATGCTTCCTGAGTCAGAAGGGGACTGGTATCAGACCTATGGACTATTATGGGACTTATGACCGTGGACTGGACTGGGTTGGGATGCTTTCTCAATGCTCACTTCCTCTTGTATATAAACCTTTCCCTTATATCCATGTGCCTGTTTATGAATTTGTCTCTCTACACCGGTGCTTCACAGGGGTCTACTGCCCTGATGCTCAATTCCAGTTTCTCTCCATTCCCCTCCTACCTCTCTGGCCCCTGGTGCCGTGAGTCCGCAGAGTGAAGGAACTAGATAAATCTGCTGCCTGAGACCTTTTGAAAGTGTTGAAAACCCAGGAGGCTACTTTGAGGACTAAGTTGCCCCTCACCCAAGTCATGATAGTTTCAAGCGCCTCGTAAGCATGTGGAAGGTGGACCCTGAATAAGGAAGAACGAAGAAGAAGGGGTGCATTTGAAAGGTGATGCCGGAGAAGCAAACTGAAACTATTCGATGGACTGCCAAAAGAACAAACGAATCGGCTGAGCCCCAGTGGCATAGTGGTTGAGCGCAGGACTGCGGCCCACTGGCTTGGCAGTTCAAATCCAGCAGCAGCTCTCCAGGAGCAAGGCTGGGTCTCCCACTCCCACCAGAGGATGGTGATGCCCCCTCCAAAAAACAAACACAAAGAACAAATGAATCTGTCTTGGAAGAAGCACCACCAGAGCGCTCCTCGGAACCAAGGACGGCGAGACTCTATCTTGCGTACCGGGGACATAAGGTCAGGAGAGACCAATCTCTGGGGAAGGACATCGTGCCGGGCAAAGCAGGGAGGCAGCGTTAAAGAGGAAGCCCCTTGAGGAGGTGGACTCGCGCAGAGGTTGCAACACCAGCTCAGGCATAGCAGCCATTGTGAGGACGACATGGGACCGGGCGGTGTTTCCTTCCGTTTATACACAGAATCCAAATGCGTGCTTGCTAGTCTAGGCAGACTAGAGAAACAAATCCGGGAGACTCGGGTATGTTTAGGAAAAAACATCATATCCACGAGTCATTGTGTATTAAGAAAACACCCCAGCCCAGTCCAGTTCACGTCCAGAAGTCCGATATTAGCCCAGATATCCAGAACCAATCGATAAATTCGTCTTCAGACTCACCCAACACATGCAGTGATGCCAATTGCAGGGAGATCGCAAGCCAGTGAGTGGAAGTCTTGTGGATCCAGCGGCCAACAGTGGCAACATCTCAGCACTAGCGTGGGTCTCCTCCACGTGGCTTTTCCAGCTCCAGGCCTCTGGCTCCCTCAGTGTTAGCTCCGTGGCAGTCAAGAGGAATGTCTCTCAGGGAGAGAGCGTTTTCCCGTCTCCAGGAAGGAAGGCAGGGGTTCCCAGAATCCTCAGAGGAAGGTCAGGCCCACACAGAGGCCTCGTTGGCTATGACCTGATTGACAGGCTAGACTCCACCCCTTTGCAAGTTGACAGGAGATGATGTAACTGCCACTCTGTGACTCAGAATCAAAGCAACAGCACTGAGTAATCACAGTATGAGTTCACTCATTTAAGCAACGTTTAATTCAGGAATACTTAGTAAGTGCCCGGGAAGGCTCGAGGGCCTAGGATATAGCAGTGAGAGAAAAGAAACAAAAATCCCTGTCTTCACAGTACAAGGAAGGTTGGCAAAAAAAAAAAAAAATGACGGGAAAAAAAAATGACTGAGAGTGGGAAGACACAGGGAGGTTTGCCAGAGTGAAGGCAACAGAGGCACATGCTGCTGTAGACACTCTGCAAACATGGTCTGGCTGTAGATGCTTGGGTAGACACGCCGGCTGAACAGGTGTGGGAGGGAGGTGGGCGTGTGCCCACCGAGCTGTAGATTTAGCAGAATATTTATACATATGTATCGACTTCTGCTGCCAACATATGTATCGACTTATGCATGTATACATATGTATCGATTTATACATGTATACATATGTATCAACTTCTGCTGCAAACATATGTATCGACTTATACATGTATACATATGTATCGGCTTATACATGTATACATATGTATCGAATTATACTTGTATACATATGTATCGACTTATACATGTATACATATGTATCAACTTCTGCTGCAAACAGTGTGGTGAAGCATACGGAACATACAGTTACGAAAACTTCTTACACGGAACCAGACACCTTGAGGAAGTGAGCCACTGGGCCTGGGGCCCCAGGACCATGGTCTCAGGGGGACAGTTCGGTCAATTGGCATCGTGGTTCACAAAGATAATGGTCTATATCCCACCTGGGTGAGCAGCAGCCAGGGCCCTTAAAAACTCGCCAGCAGCCGCCTAAGATGCAACACTTGATCTGTGTCCAGCGGAAGGAAGAGTTGATGGAAAACCACAAGGAAACAATCATTCCTATGGCCGCACCACTATCCGGCCCCGCAATACAGAGACCCAAAGAAATAGATGGTGCCCGGCCGCTGTGACCCCATTAGCAGGCCCTGAGTAGGGCAGGAGGGAAATATGGACAAAGTTCAACAACCAAGAAAGAGATCAGCCTTCCTGGGCAGATTGAAACTGATGGAACTCCCAGGATTTGGGCCCTCACACACCCTTGCGGGCTGGATTGGAACTCACTCCGTGTTCCTGTTGGAATAGTCCCCCTCAGATAAAATGGGCAGCATTTGCCCAAGGGCATACTCCCCGGGTGGGGGAAGGAGGTGGGGAAATGGAAACAGGGAACACAGGGAGAAAGTGCTTGGGGGAATGGATGAGCTGAAACGGCAATGTAGGTGAACTGTGAAATGTCAAGCGGAGAACCTGCTGACTCCCCCGGCCCTGCTCACCGCCCGTGGGACCGAGCTGGCCTGGGGACCCCTGTCTCTGCCCGCAGTCTCCAGCACAGAGAAGCGTGGTTGGCCTGCCTGCCTGCTGCACCCCACTGTCTCGTACCCTGTCTCCGGCCAGGCTGGGGACTGCGCATGCTTCCCCGACCACCTGAGGTCCAGAATGCGGTGTGTCTGTCCAGCCAACGGCATTGCTCTGCGTTCTGGGCGGGTGGCAGCGAAAGCAGCTGCTCAGAGCATCTGCTGTGCACGCAGGCCATGGTATGCACATAGGTAACAAGTAATAATTTGGGCAGACTTTAGAGTCAAGATGGCAGCCGAACCTGGGTCGTCTCTGAGCCGGCTTAACCTTAGGTGTCTTTGAACTCTTCTCCAGGGGAATAATCTACGATCTTTATCAGAAGGGAGTAGGCCCTATTTCGGGTGGGACAAGAGGATCTGATTGTTGCTGTTGTTTTTAATTTTAAATCATTTTATGGGGGGCTCATACAACTCTTATCAGGATCCACCCATACATCATTTGGACGCAGACCACATTTGCACATTTGATGTCATCATCATTCTTGCACCGTCTTCCTCCTACTTAGGCCCCCAGGATCTGATTGCTTTTGACGACTGACAGCCTGCGGGCGGATGACCTTCAGGCAGTTGACTCTTAAGTGAGCAAACCCGCCTTTGCGGACAGCATTTTAGATTTGGCATTATTGTGGGGGGACATCATGGGGAATAACTTTTACTTAGGGACGTGTGAGTGAGACGCGTCTCCAACCCACGAATGTGAAGATCCCCTCCCCCGGGAACCTTGACCTTCCAGAAGCCCTAACGTCTGAATATCGAGAGTTTGTTCACATACCTCTCTTCCCAGTTCTGTTTCCCACCGTCCTCACAGTGACACCCTTGTCTGGTGCAGGAGATTGTCCCAAGGCAAGGTCTCATTTGATTCCTTGACTGCTTCCGTGAGCATTGAGTGCAGATGTAAGCAGAATGCAGGCTTTGACAACTTCAGGCTTTCCTGTTTATCCTGATGTCTCTTGGCCCAAGGCGAGGACCTGGGCTGTCTTTACCTTGTGTTGCAATTGACCCTGAAGGCTGGAGTCTTCGACCTTCTTCAGCAAGTGCATCAAATCCCCCTCAATGTCGGCAAGTCAAGTTGTGTCTTCTGCATATCTCAGGTTGTTTGGGGTTTTTTTTTTTTGGGGGGGGGGGGTCATCACTGTCCTCTAGTGAGAGTAGGAGGCCCAGCCTTGCTCCTGGAGAGCTGCTGCTGGATTTGAACCGCCAAGCCAGTGGGCCGCCGTCCTGCACACAACCACTGCGCCACCGGGGCTCAGCCTTTGAAACCAAGAAGGTCTTGCTTCTCTTACTCCTCCCCATGGTTGGTCTCTGGGGACGATTCTTTCATGTTCTCAGAGGAGAAGAACTCTCCCTCCTGTGGCCTGAATATTCGCTGAGTCAAGTGACCAGATGTCCCCGCTTGGGGCGGGACAGTCCCCATTTCAAAGGATGATTCCTGCGTCC
>PVJH01025258.1:0-31798 GCA_004026705.1 Nesogale talazaci
TTTTTGCATTTTGTTTAATATGCTTATAAAACATATGATTAAGTTTACCCTTGATAATTGACCAAAGACAATGAAACAAACAAGATAATTAGATTGTGAAATAAGGACATATAGTGTAACTTACTGAATTCAGATGATCTGGTAAGGTTTTGACATTCAACTATTGAGTGAAGTAACAGCATGTATTAATTTTTCTTGGTTTGCTTCTCTAATTGACAACTGGAGTCAAAGGATAACTGTGAAGATTATGTTAATGCATACTGAATCCAGGTTAATACTGGTAGCTATCTGATCTACTTATGTGAGTGAAGTCTAACTTTGTTTATATTTACAAAGGATATCATACAATTTTGGGGGGGGGCATCACTGCCCTCTGGTGGTCATGAGAGCTACCAGGCCTTGCTCCTGGAGAGCTGCTGCTGGATTTGAACCGCCAAGCCAATGGGCCACAGTCCCACACTCAATCACTATGCCACCGGGGCTCAGTCCGATATCATATAATTTATGGACAGACTTAGGATCAAAGTTTCAATTAGTGACTAAAAGTAAATAGATTATTTTCTTATTGTTGTGGTGCTACCAAATTCCATCTTAACTTCTTAATCATGGCTGAAACCTTTATTATACAAATGCTATTCAAAGTAGCATATTAGCCATGTTGAATGAGAGCAAATGAGTCAAAAATGTGTCTGGCAAAATGCCACAAACAGGTTTAGTATATGTATAGATGTACTATGCCATCAGTTTTTAAAACTGGGTTTTTATTTGTGGTAGCATAAACTTCTTTGGCGATTAAATTTTAAAATCTTGAATTTATTAAATAATTATCTATTGACCCCCTCCTCCATTTATTTTCATTATTATGCATGTACCTAATTTATTTAGTACAATATCCCCACTTATGCTTTTGAGACTTCATGCATTTTAATCTTGTGGATTTATGTGTTAGACTAATTGATTTGTTTTTGCATTGCTACTACTTTAGTAAATGATTATCTGCAATTACAGTGGATTAGACAAAGAGGAGAACGCTAAAATAGCTTCCGCAGGTTTCATGCTATGTAGTTAAGAAAACATGCAAGAAGGTTTCTTGCATATTGCAGAAAAAACACTCTCAGAAGAGTCTTATGACAGCTGAACAAATAATTATTCCTGCTAAAGAAAATACGCTACTATGCATTTATTCTTCTTAATTACAAATAAGTGGCTTTAGGGACTTTGTAACAAATAGAAAATTTTAGGAAATATATTCTAGTCAATAGTATGCTTTTGAAGTGTTTGAATTATAAGTGAAGGCATAAGAAGATGCAGGTTAAGACATACTATCTACAAATTATCCTAAAACACAATCCAGGATTAGTGTGTCCTAATCTCTCTTCAGTCACCAAGTATATAACACTATCAAGTCAATTTCTCGCTTCTAAATGCTCACTTAAATTTTCTAATCTAAAATTGTGTGGGATTTCCCGGGTTGTGCAAACGCTTAATGCTCTTGGCTGCTGAACTAAAAATTACAAGGGGCTCCAGCCTTGAAGGGGAGTGAGTAACAGGCGATGGCAGCGGGGGCTGCTGATGTAAGAGGCTTTGGTGCACATGGCTTTTCAGTTGCTTTTGTGTCTTCTAGGGTGCACAGGGCTTCTCTTCTGTTGGGATTTCTCAGTCGTTACTGAGAAAAACCTTGAATGCTTCTTATTTGTTGGCTATAATTCCCCTATTTCCCCAAATCTTTTCTGTTAATACAGTTCATTTTGAGCAGCTATTTTATTTATCAGCCTATGGTGCATTTCTGTTTCTTCTTTAAAGAAATACCTATTCAACTCTCTTATCTATTTTAAAATTAAGCTGTTTGTCTAGAGTTTTTCTCTCGAATGGTATTTCATTTTATCAAATGACTTCTCTGCATTTCACTACATTATAAAATAATTTTCCTTAGTTATTTGCTTAATATAATATATTTCTTATTTATTTGTGAGGTCATTGTGTATAGTCATTGTTTAAGTTGTTGCAAAAAGGCATTTGAACTAAATAAATCATTGGTCTGGTAAAACTCATGTAATCTGTTATTTCTCTCAGCATCATGATGCTATTTTTTTAAAAACTAATCCTTCTTTCTTTCCATATCTTGATTTCTACCCAGGAATTATCAAAGTATCTTGATTTCATATTTGATCAATTTTAGATTTCAAAGGTTGTTAAAAATCTTCAATATCTTAATCTTCTACCTTAATGTTTGGGGAATGCATTTAAATTTGAATAATGGTGATACTGATTTTTTTGTATGTGTAAATATGTTATTCTATCACTGACTAATATGAATTTAATTATATCCTTCTAAATTATGTGTCAACTTGCTTGTGTCATGATTCTCAGTATCATGTAAAAATCATCCATTTTGTGATAAGGTGCTTGAAATCCTGACATCTGTGATGTTAATAAAGTAGACTAGGATCCAGTTATATTAATTTTTAAAGGATTCAATCTATAGGACTAGATCTTTTCTTGCATCAATCTCTTTTGATATTTAAAAGTTATTAAGAGTTAACAGAAATCAGCAGGAATATCTTGCTGACACCCGGCGTCCTCGTTCTATGACCACTGCAGAAAAAAGACAAGATTATTGCTATGACACATGGATATATACAACAAATGCCAAGCCTACAGATGCCGAAATGAGACAAGGGTCTTTTCATAAAGAAAACTGAAAAAGACACCCCTCCCTGAGAGCTCGCAACAGAATTTGGATTTCTAGCTTCTTAAAATGTGAAAGTATGAATGTATGTTTGTTAAAGCCACCTACACGTGGTATTTCTGTTAGAGCAGTACTAAATAACTAAAATGTATTCTGCACACATAGACCTCCCTAGATTAAATATCAAGGAATCAAATCAACTCCCATCTGTGAAAAGAGAAAATAGAGAAACTTGCAATCATCTGTTGGCACAAAACTGCACAAGATACCATAAAATTGTTCAAATTTAGGTTTATGTACAGAATGAAGAAAATTAAAACAAATCTTCCACCTGAATTTCGAGACCATCCCAAGTATAAACATTCTGTGTTAGTAAGGGTAGTTGATTATATATTAATGACTTCTCTAGCCATGTTCTACTTTACCATAATCCCCTTTTTTGCTACATTGTAGATTCTAGCCACTGTGCTTGTAACTATGGTCTCATTTGGGAGGGAGTGCTCTTGCTCTGTTACACGATTAGAGTGTGATTCGTCTTTAGACCCTGCCCTCATTTTAGAGGGAGATTGCCATTACAGGATCAAGGTGGGATGCATCTTAGGTCCTACTGGAAAGTGTGACGAGGGAGTAGGTTTGTCCAAAAGATAAAATCCACAATTCTATCAAAGCCTACTCTTCTGGTGACTTCGGTTCCCTCGCCGAGTTTTGGTAGAAGCAAAGAAATCTGGTTTCACTTTCAGACATTTTTGGCTTCACGCTTTAGATTCTACACTTTTTTTAACTGTGCTTTTGGATTTGAAATGTAACAGAACCCACAACTGTGAGACATTTCCTTAGAGTTTCACGAGGCACTGTGAAATGGGACACTGGATCATGGTGCCCTGAGATGTGAAAGAATATACTCGAAGAGTGTGTGCATGGGAGTGGGGAGGGCATGTAGAGAACGTATGTAGATTTGTGACATCTAGATAATTTGAAAATTAGTCTATCAAATAAATTACTACCACAAATTGACACTAATTATCAAAGACCAGAGGCATTATGGGTTGTCATCAACAACACCATAACGTAGAAAGCAGAAGGACAGGAGAAAAAGAAAATACCAGACTGTGAGAAGAAACTCCAAAACACTCTTGAATATATAATTGCTAAAATCAATTTTAAAAAATAATGTAAAAGAGCTGAATAGGAGATTTTGAAAGATACTTGGAAAAGACAATTGTA
Source organism: Nesogale talazaci (assembly GCA_004026705.1). Classification (NCBI taxonomy): domain Eukaryota; kingdom Metazoa; phylum Chordata; class Mammalia; order Afrosoricida; family Tenrecidae; genus Nesogale; species Nesogale talazaci. Next base: position 3,914 of record PVJH01025258.1, read on the forward strand.
ATGTCATCTCCTCTGAAATTTAATTTTCCTCCATAAGGTTGCTATTTGAGATTTCTTTTGACTAATAAAAATTATATATAATATGAAAAATATATATTTTCCACACTTACACATTTAACATATATGCATTTGTTTATGTAAAGTTTATATTTTGTAATCAATACTTAGTCTTATAATTTTCCCCATTCTCACAATTTCTGTCTTTTAACTGTGGTTTTTAGACAATTTGCATGCATTGCAATTATTGCTGTGTCATGAGACTATCATTTTGCTATATATTTTTTTCTCTTTATTTTTCATCAATTCTTCTACTCTTCCTCTTTTTGTTTTATTTTACATTAATTGATTTTCCCCCATATTTATTTATTTATTTAAGATAATTTTATTGGAGGATCTTATATCTCATAGAAATCCATACATCAATTGTATAAAGCATATTTACACATACATTACTATTATTTTCTAAACATACTTTCTCTTTGAGCTCTTGGTATCAGTTCCTCTTTCTTCCTTCCCCCTCCCACCTTTGTGATCCTTTGATAAATTATAAATTATTATTATTTTCATATCTTGCTCCAACCACTGTCTCCCTTCCCCCATCTTTCTGTTGCTCATCCCCTTCAGAGGGAAGGATTATGTGTTGACCATTGTGATCACTTCCCCCTTCTTCCCCTCAACTTCCTCCTACCCTCCTGGTAACACAAATCCCATTACTGTTCCTAAAGGGTTTATTTGAAATGGATTCTCTGTGTTGTGAGCACTTATCTTTACCAGTTTACATGTTCCAATCTAGCCCAAAGTAAAAGGCAGGACTGGAGTCATGATAATGTGGAAGCTTCAAGGAACCAGAGGACTATTGTGCATTTCAAATGTGCTATACTGTGCTTGGTTGATTCAGCCCTTCCTTGTGACCCTCCTATAAGGGGATGTTCCGTTGTCTACAGATAAATTTTGGGTCTCTGTTCCTAACACCCTCATTCTCAACAACATAATGGTTTTTTTGTTTGTTTGTTTTGGGTCTTTTGATGTTTGTTACCTGATTCCTTCAAACTCTCATGATCACAGGCTGCTGTGCTTCTAGATCAGTAATTCTCAACCTTCCTAATGCCAGGGCCCTTTAGTTCAGTCCCTTGTGTTGTGGTGAGACCTAACCATTAAATCATTTTTTGTTGTTACTTCATAACTGTAATTTTGCTACTGTTATGAATCAGGCAGCTCCTGTGAAAGGGTCATGTGACCCCCAAAGTGATAAAGACGCACAGGTTGAGAACTGCTCTTTTAGATTGACACTTTTAAATTTCAGGACACTATATCTTTTCATAGCTGGGCATCGTCTGTTTTTGTGGTAGATGTGTAATCATTTGTCAATTTGAGGATTAAGAATATAGTGATGGAGTCTAACCTCAGATCATAGCCAATGAGGATTCTGAGTAGGCATAGCCTTCTCCTGAGAATTCTGGGAAATCCGGTACTTCCTTTTTGGAGGTGGGAGACACCTCCCTCTCTCTGCTGATTCCCTGGGAGACATTGCAGCTGCCAAGACACACAGAATTACCATAATGTCCTAAGCCAGACAAGCTACATGCATGCAACCAGACCTCTGAAGTCAGAGACGCCACAGAGAAAGACCCTTGCCAGTGTTGAGATGCTTACAATTCCACTGGATCCAAAGACTTGTACTCCCTGGCTTATGGTTGTCTTTCATTTGACTGCAATGCATGTGTTTTGTGAGTCTGAAGAGGACTTTATACATTGGTATCTGACATGTGGGCCAATATCAGGCCTTAGACTGGACGGGGTTGGGATGTTTTCTTAATACTCAATTCCTTTTATATATAAAACTCTCTCTTAAAAAAACCTCTCTCTTATACAAATGCATGTTTATGAATTTGTTTCTCTGGTCAAGGTAGACTAACACAGCTTTCTTCACCACATTTGTTTATGCACCCTTTTTGGCTTCAGCGATCCTGCCAAGAGGGTGAGCATGAAAGAATGTAGGGTTGTTTGAATAAAGTGCTCTTGCATTGAGGGAGTGCTTGAGCCCAGCACCAAAGTTCATCCACTACCTCAATGTACTGCCGTATAAATGTATATAGATAGGGCAATAGCTCTGTTTCTATGAATTAATAGATTTACATATGCACACATCTATGCGTATACCTCAATCCTTATCTTTGGTTCCTAGATCTTTCTCTGTTTCCTTTTACCTTTCTCCTGTCCAAGCATCATGCTTATCCTTCTGCCTCTTAGTAATTTCCCTCAGCAAGAAGGCTATTGTTCCAATACCCCACAGGTTCTCCACATCCTCATTGTTGTTGATTTTTTAATAACCTAGTTCTTCCCCCTCTCTATGGTTTTACTTGCTCATCTCTCCCATAACCCACTGTCTCCTCCCCCCAAGCCCCTCTGGAACCCTCGGTCCTGTTGCTTTCTCCTCAAGTTTGCATACCAAGAATAATGGAGAAACAAACAAACAAAAAAGATTGAATAAAAAGAGAAGAAAAATAATAACTAGCAAAAAGCAAAACTGACTTTTATAACTGTCACTCCATCAGTCCTCAGGGTTCCTGAGAACTGCCGCTGCTAGCCTGAAGTCTATTTAGGAGGCTCCTCATGGGCTTTATGGCTTTGTTTTGCTCCTTTTCCTGATCAGTTTTCTTCCCTTCTTGTTTTGCCCCACTGAGAAAGTGGTCAAACCAGACACCCTCCCTAGTATTGTCCTCTGTCTCACTATGCTCCAGGGATGGGGAATCATGTCTCAAGCAATAGTCGGCCCTACAGTCCTCTCTGTCCCTTAACAGCTCCATGCAAGGATATAATCCTCAGGACTTGATGTGCCAGTATGGGTTCTAGTGGTCCATTGTGTGTACGTGGCAGCATTTTCTAATCCACTTATCTATCTATAAAAATTTGGGTTGTTTCCAATTCTTTGCAATTATGAATTGTCGCCATATCTACTGGAGTGCAGCTGACTGGATATGGTCTATTTTTTACTTCTTTTGGAAATACGCCCAGTAGAGGGATTGTTGGGTTATAAGGTAGCTCAATTTTCTTTTCTTTTCTTTTTTTTTCATTATTGCCAGAAGACTTTCCACAGAGGCTATTTGCATCTACCCAACCATTGACAGTGGAGAAGAGTTCCTATCTGGTCAAAATCCTCCAACATTTGTTACTCTCTGTTTCTGATTTGGACTATCCTTAGGGGTGGCAGAGGGTATCTAAGGTTGTGTTAATTTGCAGTTCTCTGATGGCTAATGATTAGGAGCATTTTCTCATATGTTTATTGGCCATTCAGGTCTTCTCCCTAGAAAACTACTTTTCAGGTCTTTTGTCCACTTCCTCAAGGGATTGACTGTTTTTCCTCTTTTTGCAGGCTAGGAGAGTATTGTAGATTTTAATAATAAGCTCTTTGTATGTTGTGTCCTTGCAAAAATTCTTCTCCTAGTCTGTGGGTTCTCTTGGTACTCTCTTGGAGAAGTCTTCTATTCACATGGGTGTTTTATCCTTAGTATATCCACTTGCTGATTTTAGCTTTATCTGTGTGTGTGTGTGTATGTGTGTACCCTTCCCAAATACAGTTAAACTATGTATCCCCTGTGGCAAGGTTCTTAGGTTTGTTACAATTCCTTCCTTGATGGCCCTGATATTTGAGGGTTTTACTTCTAGGTCTGTGATCCACCTATTGCTCTTCTGCATGGGCTGAGGTAAGGATCTTGTTGAATTTTTTACAGGTGGATTTCCATTGTATCCAGCACCACTTTTTGGAGAGTGCATCCAATTCCCACCTGATGCTCTTGGGGACCTTGTCAGAGATCAATTGTCTCTATGATGATAGTGTTGCTTCTAGATTTTCTGGTTTTTGCCATTGGTCTGAGTATCTGTCATTATTACAGCACTGTGGCTATGTAGTAGATGATAGAGTCAGGCAAAGTGAGTCCTTCAACTTTGTCCTTCTTGAGGAGTTCTCTGCTAATTCTGGGCTTCTTTCCTCTCCACAGGAAAGTGAGAGTCAGTTTTCCCAATTCTTTGAAGAAGATTGCTTGTATTTGAATTGGGATACCATTAGACTTCTAAAGTGCCTGAGGTAATAGTGACATCTTTTCTATATCGAGTCGTCTTACCCACAAGGATAGGAGATTTTATTTGTAGAGGCTGGTTTTGGTTTCATGTAGTAGGGTCCTGTAGTTTTCCTTTTAAAAGTCTTTTGGGTTTTGATTAGATATTTCAAGTTGTACTTGACTCTTATGAAGGGTACTGCTTTCTTGAGCTCCTTGTCCATGGCCTTGTTCAATGTAAATAGCAAATGAAGAGGTTTCTGTATGATGAACTTGCGTCCTGCTATTCTCCCATATTCCTCTATTGCTGTCAGTACTGCTATTATAGAGCTTTGAGGAATTTCACTGTTTAAAATCATGTCATGTACAAATAGCAATAGTTTCTCCTCCTCCTCTCCCAGCCAGATACCTTTAATGTCCTGTTATGGCCTTATATTGTTAGCTGGGACCTCCAATACAATGTTGATTACAAATGGGTATAAGGGCCATCCTGGTCTGATCCTCTTTTTCAGTAGGATCATTTTTATGTTTTCTCCATAACATTGATGTTAGTTGCTGGCTTTTCCTAGATAACTTGTATTGACTTGAGGAATTTTTCTTTCATTCCTATCTTCTTGAGTGTCTTAATTAGGAATGGGTGGCAGATGTTGTCAAATGCCTTTTCTACTTTAATCAGTATTGTGTATAATCATGTTGTCTATAATGCTGATGGATTTTCAGATGTTAAACCAGCTCTATCTCTGGAATGAATCCCAATTGATCATGGAGGATGATATGTTTTATATATCTTTGTATTATATTGGCTAATATTTTGTTAATAATTTTTGCATCTATATTCATTAGAGATATTGGTCTAGTGTTCTCTACTTCTGTGGGATCCTTGCCCTGATTGGGCATCAATGCTATACTCGCTTCCAAGAATGATTTTGGGAGTTGCTGCTGTTTTTCTATCCTCTGGAATAATTTGTGGAGGATCAGTGTCAACTTTTTCCTGAATGCTTGGTACAATTATACCATGAAACTGTCTGGTCTTGGAGCTTTTTCTTTTTTTAAATAATTTCTTGGTAACTGTATCCATTCCTTTTGTTGTCAAGAGCCTGTTGAGATTCTTGACCTCTACTTGGTATAATCTAGGGAGGGATTATTTTGACAAGTTGGCGTCCATGTCTTGCATGATGTTGAATTCATTAGAATACATACTTTCGTAGTATATTGTGATTATCCTTGTATTCTCTTTAAGGTTCATTGTAATTTCTCTGGTTTCATCTGTTATCCTGCCTATTCCTGTATGTTCCTTCCTTTCCATGGTTAGGTTTTCCAGGAATCTGTGAATTCTGATGATTTTTTCAAAGAACCAGCTTCTTGCTGCATTGATTTTTTTTTGCATTATTCTCTTATTTTCCCACTCGTTTAACTTTGCCCTGATTTTTATAATTTATTTTCTTTTATTATGGGAGCCATTGTTCTGTTGACTCTGTTGTAGTTACTGGAGATTTTATGATTTTGTATAAGTCATTAAGTCTCTCTCCCTTTTTCACATATGAATTACATGCTATAAAACTTCTACTGATAACTGTTTTTGTTGTATTCCCTAGGCTCTGACATGTTATATTCTCATTCTGATTAATTTCTAGGAACTTCTGATTTTTCTTTCTATTCTGGGCCAGTACCCATCATGTCACAGAAGGTCATTTTTCATCCTCCAGCTGTTTGTCCTGATTTTTCTAGTCATTTTTTTCTTCATCTCCAGCTGTATATTTTGGTGGTTTAAGAGGGACTTTTGAGTGGTTTCTATGAGTTTGAGTTTACTCAGGCTCACCTTGTGTCCCAGCATGTGGTCTATTTTTGAAAATTAGACATGTGCACTTAAAAAAATTGTGATTTTTTTTTTTATTTTGGCATTTGGATAGCGAGCTCTATAAATATCTTTCAGATCCAGTTGCCTAATTACAGTACTTAGCTCTGCAGCCTCCTCACTGAGCTTCTTTCCCAGTGATCTAGCTTTCTCTGATAGCGGTGTATTCAAGTCACTTACTGCATGTTTTGAATCTGTGGTTTCTTTTTTCAGCTTTTGAATAGTTTGAAAAATTCCTTGGGTCACTCTTTAGGTGCATATGCATTTATTTTGCTTACTGGAGCCTGGTCTACACATCCTTTGAATACCTTATTGTGCCCATCCTTGTCTCTTGTTATGGTTTGCACCTTGAGTTCAATGTTGCCAGAGATTAGATTGCAACCCCTGTTGGTTTGTTTTTTTATGTTGCTGTTTGCTTGTATATTTTCTTTTTTTTTTCTTGTATATTTTCTGCTGGTGTTTTATTCTTGTCTGTGAGCTTAAAATATGTTTCTTGCAGGCAATAGATTGATGGGCTATGTTTTCTGAGCCAGTCTGCTATGCGTCTATGAGTGCATTGTGGCTGCTGTATTACTCCAAGCTGTACTCTGAAGATTTTTTTTGTGGCAGATCAACATGTGATTCATCTATGCGCATCATTTGCTTAAGGATTTCCACCACTGTTGCATGTGCTTTTCCCTTGTCTTGTTGTAGCTGTTGCAGTATATTGCATATGTATGTCATTTTGGAAGAACTCGGTGCTGGGTTTCTGGGAGATGTTGCAGCCCTGAACTCTTTCTCCGTCTGACTGGTAAGAGTGGTTTTAGGGGACTACCATGGTGTCATACTAGGGTGATCAATCAGACTGCTTTGAAGTCAGGGTGGGTGATGACGCAATGGCCAGCGGTAGTGATGGGTCTCAGACTGTGTGCAGGGCCAGATCCTGTAGACATGCCAAGGGGACAAGTTGGGGCAGGCCTGCATTATGGGCCCGGGCCTGGTCTGAACTGACTGGCCACAATTTGCAGTGTCTTTTTGGAGTCCCAAACTGGTAGGGCCAGATTTGTCTTGGGGTGTGGCTATCAGAACCTGTTGGCTTTTCCTGTTTTGTTGTGTGAAATAAGCTATTGGCCCTATTTCTGGTGGTTTACAGACAAACTTACACAGCCTGGAATTCAACACATCTAAAATGTCTTATTTTCTTTTCTCAATGGGCTTGTGGGGTGTCCTAGTGTTGGGGCTGTGCCACATTGTCCCCAGGGAAGGAGGACCAGATAAGCCGAGTGCAGTTGGGGCTGACTGGATCAATTCTCCTCTGGCTGCACTCGTGTGTCTCTCTCTGCTCTCTCCTGCACATCACTGTTCACTGTGCTCTGGCGATCTATGTTCTGGCACAAGTAAATATGCCAGGGGCTTTTCAGTTGATGCAAATGAGTGTCTATCATTACCCCTGATGGCGGGTGGCTTGGAGTTAGGGTTGGGGGTAAAGGAGATGGCCAATGTAGCCACTGCTGGTTGTGTCCGTCCTTCCTGGCTGGAGAGGGGAGCTGGAAAGTCTGAGACTGTAGGAGTGGGGAGGATAACAGAAAGGTGAACTCTGGTCTGAGGGCTTGTGGCTAGTTCTTGGAGGCCGTCAATGAGCCTGGGATTATGACCTCTTCTAGACAGCAACCTTGGAATATTACCGCATGCTGTGGGTCTTGGATCTTGGGCACAGGAAGGGGGGATCAAGGGCATCCCACCAGACCTGGGGGTGGGGGAGGGGGAATTAGTAGATCCCAAATGCAGACACAGTGAACTTAATAGCGTTTCAACAAGTTCTTGAATCGCACCATGGGCAAAAACCGCAAGGGGAGGTCTCAACCAGATCCTAGTAAACAGAATCTATTTTTGGCACCAGTCTCCCAATATTGGCCTCCTTACCTCTTAATTTTCTGGTCTAGCAGCAAGAGCACCTGGACTCCTACTCCCACATTGACTTTTTAAAAAGCTTATATACATAATAACACAGCATATCTACATACAACATGGTGGGGACAATGCCCACTATACAGAGATGTTGGCATTTCCCCCTTCCCACATGTACTTTAGACTAAGGAAGACAGCATGAGGAAATGGGCCAAGAAACACAAAAAGTTATATACAATTACAAGGGACAGTCAAGGAACTTGGGGGCCAGGAAGCCCAGGAATCCTGCTCTCTCCGTTCTTTTCTCACCAACTTCTCCCTTTCCAATCTGAATGACAGCCTGGACAGTTGGATAGCCAGTCTGGAGGGAAGCATCACCCCCGCCCTCCCTTGTACACTAGCAGCTTCACCAGTCATTCTTGTCAGGCCATGGATCTGACACCTCAGAGCCTGGGAGGTGAAAGGACTCTTGTGAGCAGCTGATTCGCACCCTGGCCTTCTGTCATCACAAGAAGGCCACATAGATTTTTAATGATTCCATTTTTGTACTTTTATTGGCTTATTGGTTATTACTCTTCCTTTTATTAGTACAGAGTTTATATCTTTAACTTATCCCAAATAATCTTCTAATATATAGTGTTATCATTTGTAGTATCTACAAAGCCAAATCACTGACAGTGAATCAATTCTGACTCTGAGTGAGGCTGTAAGATGGGATAGAGCTGCCTTCATGGGTTTTCCATTCTGTGACTCCGCAGGAGTAGAAAGCCTCCTCTACTCCCTTCAATGCTTGGTGGTTCTTAACTGCTGACAGTTAGCAGATCAATATGCACAATGACACTGCCAGGACAATGTGAGAATCAAACTATTGACAACAATAGCTTAAAACTCAGAGGGAGAAATAGGATTATACCATAATTAGGACCTTATATGAGCCATTTTTGTGTTAAGCCTTTGGAATGCTATTTTCCTTTGTATCAGATAATTTCTTTACATGTATGTGCTTTTAATATATCTCATAGACATGCTTTTGTGATTGTTCTTAGAACTGTCATATACTTTTAACCTACCACAGTTATCTTGGAATTAATAAAACAGTTTTAAGTTCAAGTATAATAATCTTTCATGTATAGCATTTTACTATTCAATCTATTTTGGCACTTTATTTAGTTAAGTCTCTTACTTTATTTTACTTCATCACCTCACATATATTCTATTTCCCCTAGCCTCCAATGTTTCTGATGTCAAGTTCATCAGCATGTACATTTAGTCCCCTGTATATAGTGTTTTTCAACAGAGTGGACTTAAGTGCCAGGTTATTTAATCTGTACCTTTTGCAAGTATTACTTTTTTTAAACCAGTTTTGTCTTTCTATTCCTATGAGGACCCTCTCTATCTGTGATTACATTCCTATTAGATCATTTGATAGCTTGATATTCTTGCATCTGTCCCTGAGTTCTCTGTTCTCTGAATAAACAAAGTAGGTTTATTATTTTACTCTCTTTCCCAGATAATGTAAAATTTAATAATATTTCTTTAGGTCCATTGATCTCTTTTACTTCTGTTTTAATATGTCTATAAGCTATCACTAAATTTATCATTGCAGACATACAGCTTTGCAGTTCTAAAATTATATTTTTAAAAACTGCAGAGATTATGTATTTTATTGTTTCTATTAAGACTTTGTTGGTGTTGTCATTATTGTTCTCAGTTATTCCACCTATAAATTAATTTGGTTTACATGTAACCCCAAGCTTTTTTTCATCTATGGTAGATGATAGGTATAGCACTTACATTTTTATTTTGTTGTTGTTTTGTTTTTCAATCTTTTACTGTGCCCCCCCCCATCATATATAGAAATCAATCGAGGAATTTGGTTAGGTTTATATACACATTTTATGACCCCAGATGCTATAACAGAGAAATATTCTCTGATATCATCTACTGTAGGATTTATGCTTTCTCTTTCCTGCTATTCTGAAAGTCCTGATCACTGCTTTGTGAATCCCAAGCTCAGTAACCCTGAGGTTAATCATATAGCTTAGTATTAATCTGATTGAAGGAATGTGCTGTGCAATTTTGTGCAAAACCATATGACTGCAATTCTTACTTAGTATATTGATGTAAGATTTAGTAGGCAACACATCCCTATAATATATGGGGAAAATGTTAATTGAATTTTATCTATCCTGACACTACCAAACTTAGAGCTCTATTTAATCACAATTATCCAATCCATGTTAAGTTTCCCATTTTTCTGTTCTGGGTTCATTGATGATATCCTTTTTTATGTGACTTATCTCTGAAGACTCTTGGATTCCTGAAGAAGTTTTACATTTACAGTGCAATCATAACTTGGACCATATTTTACTGTTCTAAGTGACTATTTATTGACAACTTTATTTTATCCTATGAACCTAGATTCTCTGCTGAACTCTATGCTCCCTGTAATTTACAATTCATATTCAACAACAGAATAACCATTCAGAAATTTGAGCAATATTAACTTTGAACAATAATAGGAGTGATAATATTTTCTTTTTCCCCACCTCAGTCTCAGTTTTCTTATTCTGTATTACCTGCTTTACAACTTTTGGGTAATGAAGCTATTCCACTCTCACTTTTCTACATGCCATGTAAGGCTCCAAATAAAAGGACATTCATTTATTCCTAAACGTTACTTGAGCACATTCAATCCATTATGTTACATCAAAATATAATATAATTTAGATCAAAGAATTTCAACCACATTTCCAGGAAGTCCAAGTTACTATGGGAAAAATGAATATAAAGCAACACCAAGTGACAGAATATCATCATATTAATGTCTTTTTTACATTTTATTATAGATATAGCACATAAGTGCAATTATAACCATAAGGATTCAACTATTGCTAATTATGGCATAGTAAAGTTGTCACAGAGCACTATATTTAGAGTTATTTTTCAATGTTCTTTCTCTATCTTGCCTTTACCTGAATTTGAAGCTCAGTGTTATAATTGAAGACATTATAGCAATCATATTCCTGTATCATTTGAGTTTTGTATTAAACAAAATTTCAAATCTAGAGAGACTCCCTTCTGGTCATTGATACCATTTGACAAAAAGCCAAAAGTGTAGCATAAAGTTATTTTTTCTTTTCTAAGGGATTCTAAGTTGTTTTCAAAGGAAATTTCCTCTTTCCTTTTTCCAGCTTTCTCTCTTTCTTTTTCATTCTGCAATACTTTAATGGTTACCGGTTGAGCTCGAACTGCAAGGCCAATGACTGAAAGCCTCCAGGGCTTCCCAGGAGAAAGAAAGAGTTTTATACTCTGATAGAGTTTCATTCTCATAAAATCACAGGGACAGTCATACCCTGGTTGGCTATAAGTCGACATCAGCTTGATGACTGTGAGTTTGGGTTTTTGAGAATATAGTGAGGATGGAAAATACATCATTGTTTATTAGCTTGCAAAATATCTAGCTCCAAAGAGAGTATAAGTCTCTTTTTTCCCTATTACATTTGCCTCCACATATCTTCTTCAACTGGATCTCATTTTCTGTAGTTAGCAGAAATTCTGAGGTTACAGTACTTTATTTAGTGAAATTGGAGAGTACTCAGGCTGTGAAAATCTGCAAACCAGCTGTTCATTTATGTTTATGAATTTTATTTCAGTCTTTATGAGAATGGTTAATCTGCCCTGTTTATGAAATGAGGCTTAAAACATTTAATCCACCCAAGAGCTGAAGTTGGACAGCCACCTCTTCCAACTCACAGAAATATAAAGAGACAGTTGGTTATTTTTAATGATCTTAATGGTTCTATTTGCTCCAGTCTAGCATAACCAATAACCTTGGTGATTGTTTTCACTCTGGGAAAAATAGCTAATAGTACACAGACACAGTAGGGAACAAAGATTAGTCAGGCAAACCCATCTCAGAGGCTCATAAAGGAGTGAATGTTCAAGTATCTTCCTGGATATTCTAAAGAGCAAGGTTTTATGTGTGTCTGCTCTACTGATACATTTCTTTCAATAGACTATTTTATTGAATCCTCATACAAGTTTTGATTTTAGCAAACAAATGAAATGTTTCTGATATATTCCATATAACACTTTAACATGTAGAGATGAGTGCAGTTTAAAAATTAGAAAATGCATTTAGATTCCATGTGCTGATATAATCATTTTACAGGATGCTCCTATGTTACCTTTGATGTGGAAAAAGCCCTACTCTTGGTTTTGTCGATGGTAAAAGAAATAAATAAAATTATACTGTCTCTATTTTGATCGTTTTTGAATCCTCTAATTTTTTTTAATGAAAGGAACATATCCCATACTAGCTTTTCTCTTTTAGTCCAGGGTAATACTTTGTGTTTTCTGACCTTTCAATTCGGGGGGATCTATCCAGTTTATCTCTTATCTAATATGTCCTCTATTATTTTGGATTTTACCCCACCCCTAAGTGCTCTTTTATAATCTTTAACTCTTCTAATGTTGGTCATTCTTAAATCGGTCCCATGTCTTCTCCTTTTATTTTTTTCAACGTTTCCTTCCTTTCTTCCGGCTTCCAACTGCATTATTTTTTTAGTGTGAAAAGTTTTAAAATATAAGGTAGAAGCTACCATTGATCAACATAAAGGAATCAAAATCCCCCAGAAAATGTGTCATTTATGTACATGTATGTGTGTTTATATACACACATACATATACACACATATATACATATACAAACACATATATAGCAACTTTACATTCTCAGAAAATTTTTGAAAATCAAAGACTACAGCTTTCAGTATGAATCACAATGAATAAAACCAAAATACTCACATCTGTACCCCTTGACAGCATCAGGATCAATGAAGAAGAGATTACAGTTGTCAAAGCAATGGACCGTGGAGCTTCAGGGGATGATTGTCTAACAACACTTGGGAAAATGAGGTGTACGTAAGTGTTTCCTGTGATTAATGCAAAACCTGCTTTTAGTCACATAGTTTGGGGTAAATATCTTGCTTGATTTTCACGGCTTCTTCAAAGCAGTTTGGAAGTAGCAAACTTCACTATTTCCTTCTACATTGTGCTTTCAGTATAAACTGGAATCCACCTGGTCTTTGTGCTTGGCTCACCCAGTTAGAGGTAATTGTGGAAACTTGCTTCTGTCAACAGCACTTAGGAGGACTGTGTAAGAGTTTTGTTCTATTTTACCTCAGGGTCAATGTGCCAGTTACATTTTATGTCAACTTTTTATGTCCAACCCAGCAATGAGCTTTTTAGAGGAGAAACAGTGAGAAAGTCCCCTCTTTCTCTGCTCCTGTGCATCTTGCTGGGATTCTGAGCCTGCCTCCAGTCATGGCCCCACATGGAAACTGCTGACCCCGGGAGCTGACGGGAGAAGAGTTGGTTCCTTGTCATGTTTTTACCAATCTTGGATCCACGTGGCTTTGCACCCACCAGTTTGTGATCTCCTGGTATCCTGCGTCACCCCTCTGTGTAGCAGGCTGCAGTTCTATGAGTCTGAAGAGTTACTCAGCATCAGAGTCATGGACTTGAGTAAGCCTGGCCTGTGAGACTTTCCTGATAGGAAATTATTTCTTGATGGAAAATTATGTCTTTCTATATGTAAATGTCACCCATTTTTTTTCTCTAGACAAGCATCCTAACATAGCCACTATTAGCTGGAACCAAGTTGATGGAACATAGCAGCATCAAGTAGTGTAATTTTATATTATGTCTGTATTTATGTTCCTACGTGTAATATCATATGTGCAGTGTGTGTTTAACATTATTTAAATAGCATGACACGGCATGATTATTTTATGAACTTATAGCTTAGTAAAATACTTTTTTAAAGTTTTTGTATGATCAGTTTCTAATCAGGGTCCTTCTATTTTAACAGCCATATAACAGCAGTTTTCAAACTAGGCCTTAAGAAAAAGGAAGGAAAAGACTCTCCACTGTGGGGTCACGTCTGACTCACAGCACCCCAAAGGAGAGAGCACAGCTGCTCTGTCAGATTTCAAAGACTGCAAAACTTTATGGAAGCAAAATTGATTGCGGTGAACATTGCACAACTCTTTTAAATATATTTAAACTATTGAATTTCATGGTACATAAATCATATGTCAATAAAACTGCTTTTAAACTTTATGAAGCAGACGACCTCATCTCTCTTTCACATAGCAGTTGGTAGTTTTGAACTAATTATTGTTCATTGATCAGTCCAATTCTTAATTCATTCTAACACCAAAGGTTCTTCTTCAAACTTTAGTTCAGAGATGAATTTGACGAAATACTTTTGTAGATCATCAATGTCATTATTGTGTTTACTAGAAGTAATTCACCTAAGAATATATCTTTGGTAGAGATTAAGGTGTTGTTAATCTCCTTCTTTAACTGGACAAAAGAATTCTGAGGGTTTCATTTAAAAGGGCTTCATTTTTTATCTTCAACAAGATAGAAGAAAGAACTAATCAAGATGTCAGCTGTTACATCACAAAAGTAATGATTGATGACAGATCACTATGGTACATCTTCACATCTGATTCCAAAGAAATTTCAAGATTTGAGTGACACAACAATAATGACACTTCTTTTATGATTATCTACTTATCAATGTCCGCATAAATACAGTGCAAATAACTTTTAAAAAGTGGTTAAATCTTGAGTCATTTATGCTGCAAACTGTATTTCCTCAGTGACACAAAGCACAATACTTTTTAAAAATATAACTAAGGCTTGAGATTTCAGGAAATGTCTTCTTTTCACACTTATATCAAAATATATATTTTGGTAGTTTTATATACATATTTACATATACAATGAAATTGTATATGAGAAGACTTAAAATCTTATGGAAATATTCTATTACATCCTAATTATATTTTCCATGATCTTTTTGAAGATACCTCATAATAGCCATTATAATAATAAAATCAAGATAAGTTTTTAATTGGAAACGAATCAAAGAGATTTTAAAATTTAATTATATATATATTACTTCATCCCAGTGACATACTGTAGCAATTAGTAAAGCAATTTCAAGCATCAAAATTCTATTATCATCAAACTTTATAGAATCAGGAAAGAGAATGACAGTTTAAAGAGCAAAGAATCAACATAAACTTTTGTTTTTCAATTACTACTTTCAAATTACATTGGACAGCAAATTACTGTGGTATTAAAACTTCTGGAAAGAATTCAGAAAGCAATGTAACATTTCAATTTTGGAATATTTAATCATACTGGAAGTATGGAATTGATAGATCTAACAAGCAAGAAATAACAAATTTTTACAGGTGGTCTCAATAGTAGATGGGAAATGACAGAAGCCAATAAGCAAATGTAGAATAAATAGAATCCATATACTATGAAAAAATTAAAAATAGACAGAAAAAGAACAGTTTCAGAGTGATAATATATTATGACTAAAGAGTTACTATTGATATCATTCTCAGAAGAGAAGGATAGAAAGAGCCTGGGACCAAAAACTGCTAAAAAAAAGAAAATCTCAAATAGCAAATTATAAAATAAAATAAAACCACACACCAAAAACAGAGAGCAGACAAAAGTAGTATAAACTGAAGTAAATGCATATATAATCGCCTTTGAGTGAACCACATGAAAGTGAGAAACAAAGGAAAATACATAAGGCAACCAGCTACGTAAGAACAATAGATTACGCCATGGAGGAGCATCGAATGAATGCCAGTGGTTTTACCATTTCAAAATTTGGGATGAGAGGAAGTGACACACCATTTCCAAGTTATACAAAAATGATCTATCAACTCCAAATTCCTTCTTGGAAATAAAAATATTGCTCAGAATGTGTAGAAAATAGAAAAATATACTCAGATAAAATGAAAACTATAAAATAGGTTTCAGTAGCCTAATCTTCAAAGAATGGTTGCAGAAGTTATCAAGAAGAAGAATGTGTTGATAAAAGTAGGATAGAAATTTTAGAAAATAAATGGAATAAGGTTTTTAAACTTCACTCAAGTTAAGAGTTCAATATCAGTATTGATATGTACGAATGATTCAGTACCTTGATTAACAACTAAACTGCACTTAATCCTGGAAGAAGTAGCGTAAGTGGTATTAAAAAGAGAATATTTCAACCACTGTGAAATGTATCTGTATTATTAAATGCAATTAATCTAATTCCAGAATAATGTTTTTATTAGAAAAGATGAATTACTTCAAAAGAACAAGTTTCTTCTTACTATAAAAACTGTTCTACATAGTACAATGCTAACTGAAATTAAGCAGAAGAAAAGGTATTATAAAGATAAGAACATAAATCATTAATATTGAAAATTAGAAAACAACAGTGAATACAGCAAAATATAAAAGCAATCACATGCCACAACAAAGTATTATGTATTCCAGTGATAAAAAGCTGGCTCAACATTTAAAACTGAATGGATGTATTTGACAATATCATTGGCTCTGAAAATAATGCCCCATAGTTATAAGAATTGGTGAAGAAATATTTTTGACAAAGTCAAAACTCATCCACATAAAAAATTAAGACCAAAGGAAGAATATTTACAATATTTTACTATCATTTTTACTGGGGCTGAGGGGGGAGCTTTTCTTCTAATGTTTTCTGTTGCTATCACTCTTACTCAATATACCAGAGGGTTCAAAATTTTCATTACCTATTCATTCAATTTTAGTTTTAACTTTTTAAAGTCTCACAATGTCACTGGCTACTCTACCACTTGAATAAGGTAAAGAAAAGAGTACGTCATACAATAAGAAAATAATCTATATAACCACGTCTATTTTCAGATGACATGACTGTCAATCTGGGAAAATTTGAACCACTAAAATAACAATCTATAGGACAAATAGTAAGTTTTGTTTGTTTGTTTGTTTGTTTGGGTGGCCAGCCGCCGCTGGATTTGAACCGCCAAGCCTGAGGGCTGCAGTTCCGCACTCAACCACTTATGCCACCGGGGCTCAGCCCCACAAATAGTAAGTTTAACGGTTCTCAAATATGCAAAATCTAAAGCCATGAAACAAACTCAGGGGAATATGGCTGCCTGGTAACAAGCACAGAAAAATCTCTTCAGCAACCACAGGAGAGATCCTAACATGAGGAAAGACCTGTGCTTCCTTAAAGACAGAAAAGCAACTTAAAGGCTAAGTATGCAAAAGTTTCTTAAAACTGGAGATCAGCAATGTCTGCTAACGCTAACTGACTCACTTTCACCAGTGACGTTCACTCTCCCGCCCCTTTACAAGCTGATCCTTCCCAACACTTAATCCAACCTCAGCAGCCAAATTTGTTAGCTTACTGATCTCTGGCAGCCCTGTGTGAATCGAAGACCACCTGGGATTTTTAGACAGGTCGGGCAACTGTGCCACAGCCCAGTGCCTAGGCAATCTTCTCCACCAGGTTCTCGGTAGCATCCAGGGTCTGTTTTCTAACAAAATAAGCACTTGCACTGATGGGCCTAAAATAAGGTGACCAGACGTCCCGCTTTTTAAAATTTTTCCTGTGTCCCAAGGTGTTTTAAAATTAAATACATATATTACGATACTATTTTTGCTTTCTATGAACATTTTTGTTGCTTCATATAGACTAAATTTTTAATCAAGAACCTTCCTCCTACCCCAGTCAATGGTGTCCACCTTAACATCTGATCATTTGGCAAGGTGAAACTGATTGACTTCTGGCTCACGTAATGACAGCAAGGTGATCGCTTTGCCTGCTTTGCCACCCTTCCAACTCCAAACATCAGAATTACAGGCCTGTACTGAAAGAGTTGTGGGGGAAGGCAGAGCTAACAGCATGGATGACTGTATAACTCTGCTCAAGGGGGGTGAACAGAATGAAAGGAGATAGGGGATGGCGTAAGATACGGTAAAAACAAACTAACTAACTAACTAAATAAATAAATGGTCCTAGAAGTGTTGATGGGGAGGGAAGAGGGGAGCTGATATCAAGGAGTTCAAGAAGAAAATGTTTTAAAACTGATTGTGGCAGCATTGGTACAGTACTGCTTGATATGATTATTTTTATTTTTTATTTAAAGATCATTTAATTGGGAGCTCTTACAGCTCTTAAAGCAATCCATACATCAATTGGTTTGAGCATATTGTACATATACTGCCATAATTATTTTATAAATATTTGCTTTCTATTGTGCCCTTTGTATCAGCTCTTCTTTTTTTCCTCCCTCCAAGCCTCATAACCCCTTGATATGTATTCTATAAATTATTATTATTTTTATATCTTACACTGACCACTGCTGTCTCCCTTCCCCTATAGTTCTGTTATTCTTCCTCTTGGGGGTGGTGGTGGTGGTGATGGCGATGGTGTTGGTTATGCATTGATTATGGTGTTTGGTTCCCTCTTCCTCCCCTCCTTTGTCCATCTTCCTCCTACCCTTCTGGCATTGCTATTCCCATTCCTTTTCCTGGATTCTTCAGTGAGCCTACCTAAAAGTCAACTTTACAAAGAAAAAATCCAAGCAGAAGAGCTTAATATATTGAATCCCTCTAACTGAAGGAAATATCTGCCCCTTCTCACCCTTTACACACAACTATTTTAGGCTTGGCCCTTGGTGCTTGCTTGAGCCAGAAAGACAAGAATGAATTTCCTCAAGAGACACCTTAACCCTTTGCTGATGCTTAATTAAAAGTAATAGAATTAGTGGTTGCTTAGTTTGTAATGTAAATATTAGCAAGAGAAAAGAATTTAGACTGACAAAGTTATAGAAGGTCAAGGTAAGTTGCAGATATTCAGAGATGGAGTTGAGTAGAATTTCTGTCTTAAAATAAAATGTCTGGTTGTGCCCCAATGTGAACTATATATTTTTTTAAAAAACTTGAACATATATAGTAAATCGTTTGCAGAGAAGTTAATAAGAAAGGAGAAATGTAGGGGTTGGTTATGAGTAGGGTTATAGTGTAAGGTTTATAAAAGTCTCTAAGAATTCATCTCCACTAACTGCCATAATCTGTCTCTTCTTGAAATTGACCAAGGGAAATGGAAGAAAGAAAATTAACTATATAGTTTCCATGGACTCATAAAAATACCTTGAAGTTGTTTAGAGTGAATCCACCCAATCTGGCCCATACATATAATATCAGAATACCAGTGAGTGCAATTAGCAAAAAACAATAAATGATGAGATCTTCAAGAACTTCGGGGGTAACTCCATTCCTATATCAAAGGCGACTGTAGGCTCAAGTGCTTTTCTTTTCTCCTATGTTGGCAGTTTGAGATGAAGTGTCATAGTGTTTTATTAATGTCTTCCCTGCCACTTTCTCAGATGATTGGTTTCAAAGCAAAAGCACTGTGTTATATCTGTCTCCGCTCTTGACCTTAGTGGAAGCAGATTTCACGAACCCATATGTTACTAGTTTTTCACTTCATCTGAGTTAATACTCATGCAGCCTTTGTGTCTTCCTGGTTTCAATGGTTCTAATAAAGATGATGATTGTGAGTTGATATCAGCCAGTTCCTTTATAAAGCATCCCTCAGGCTGCAACTACCTTCCTTGACGAAAACTGTCCCACTGTTTGGTGACTCAATTTCCCCAGCAGGCAAAAGAATGGGGTCAGAAAGACAACAGAGTTATATGGTAATGGCATCCCTAACAGCGTGGTCGTGAACCAACCAGATGCGTATCTACATACTTTCCCCAAAACAATTCTGGTTCTTCTCTCTTGGGGAGGGGGGCGGCCTTGGGGTGGATAAAAGGGATAGACAGGAACTTCTGGCTTACCTGTTAAGATAATGAACAAAGGACCCTATAAAACAACTTATGAATAAAGTGATGAATTTGGGAATTTGTGGGAATTGGGACGATTTTAAATGAACACAGAGAGAAATTAAGAATCACCTTGAAAAACAAAAAGGGAGGAATCCTTCAGGTGTCTTGCTTTGAACTCAAGAAGTAGCAGTAGTCACCAATACACACTTGAAAATACTACACCAAGAAACACAAGCTACAAGATAAACCTTAATATGTGACTAAAAACACCAAAATGCATGAGTTTTAGCCGAGTTTTTCAGCACTTTTTTAATGCAGTTTTGTGGTAAAATTAGGTGTCTCAGCTGATATTTGGTTCTGCTCAAACTCAAGTATATACGTACTTATGTTTCTGCCTTATCTTTTAAAAAAAAATTTGGTGCATCACTGCCCTGTGTGGGAGTAGGAGACCCAGCCTTGCTCCTGGAGAGCTGCTTCTGGATTTGAACTGTCAATCCAGTGGGCCGCAGTCCCGCACACAACCACTACACCACCAGCACTCAGCCCTCTGCTTTATCTTATAATGCATCTCTACACCATTAGGAATTAGAAAAAGAAGAAAAAAATGTAATTTTTCTACTACTAACTCCGACACCCAAGTTAATCTGTTGAAAACATTGTCCTGCCTGCGCTGGGAGGGTTATTTGGGTGCAAAGACTCTAAGTAAACCTTAAATGTTTAGGAGTTTGCATATTCTATGAACTTGGAGTCAACTCTGAGTGATAAGGAGATTCCTTGCTGGAGACAAAATGAACTTCATCTGACCAAAGTGTGTTCAAAGGTGAGACTGTTTGTTAGTCATGCAAGAATGTTTCCTAGTACAAGAATATTTGCTAATTATGAATCATGAATCTACCTTGGGACTGAAATAATTTACCATAGTATTACCCTTGCATTTGCACTTTTGCAAACCTTTGTCTTGCAAATAAACATTGGTGGTTGAAGGTGTTTGGAGAACCTTCTCTTTCTTGAATCCTTTTCCCTTTCCCTAGTGATTTAATTTCAAGTCTTGAGAAGTTCTTCATTGTGTCTCACATGGCTTAGAGTTCCATGACACCTAATAATTCTTATCACCATTGAAAGTTGCTCTCCAATTATTTTTAAAAATCATTTCATCTATTCGGTGACCCATTATCATTTTTTTTTGGTTTTTGGTTTTTTAAGGCATAGCTGCCCTCTGGTGGTGGGAGTAGGAGCCTCAGCCTTTGCTCCTGTGGAGCCACTGCTAGAATTGAACCTCCATCCCAGTGGGCTACAGTCCCGCGCACAACCACTACACCACCAGGGCTCAGCCAAGCCATTATCATTTTTATTGTGAATTTTATATTATTCTTCCTCTTTTCTTCCCCACCTCTGATTTACACCAGCAAAGAGAACATGGCTTCATTTTCTAAATCCTTGTTATAAACATTGTGTTGATAGAAATCACCGTTGACCTTTTGATCTTCAAATGTTAGATAAATCTTTTTTTTAAATTATATTGCTGTGCACTGTTTAGTGTGGCAGGTTGGTGTGAGGCAGAAAGTTGGGGGGGGGTGGCAGGGGAGAGGAACCACACTGCAGAACAGGTTGCTCTCCTACTCTCCGTGAGAAAAAATGTCATCAATTTATAATCAAAAGGCCAACTTTATGAAATGTTACTAGGTAGGTTTTATACAGACAGACCACGAGGAAAACAACTTTAATTTGGGGGGAGAAGGTGGAATGAAGGATAAGCACATTTGGCTTGTATTATAGGAAATGAACAGATTTTTATTAACTGCTTAGCCTATATAAAATGCTGAAATTTAAAAGACCCTTGGTCATTCTCATAATGGGGAGCAGAGTACCAGTATAATGCCAAAAGATCATGTGCACACAGCAGAGGACATCTGACAGTGTTTCTCAAAAGTGATGTTAAACTGTCATGTATTTGCAGAATCAGTGCTGTTGAGTTTTAACTTTGGGCCAATTAAGATTCTAGGTGATCAGAGTATGAGCCACTCTTTTCTATTGACTGAATTTGCTACATAATCTATGAATTCTATGACAGAACACTCATATGAGAAAGCCCTGTGATATGTCTATAGAGTGTTTGAGCTAACTCTGAATCATAGAAATATGTAAATATGTTGTCTATGGACCGGTAGGTACTTTTACAGCTTTGACTTGTGTTAAAGGTGTTCAGGAAAGGCTTACTTAATCCAAGTGAAATAAGCAAGTGTGACCAATAAACAAGTGTAACCTAGGAATCGAACTTTCATTTTAAATATTTAATTTATTCATAGGAACTTTGTCAATAAAAATACAAAATCCATGAAAAAAACTGTCATTGATTAAGAAATATCCAAGCTCAACCAAATCATAATTTATAAGAATGGTTACTTTTATTAACCCCTACTCTAATTATTGGACCAATCTATTATTAAATAGAATACTGTTGATATAAGTAACCTGACTGGTTTTCTCTTTGCACTAATACTCTTTGAACTAAAACTCACTGCTAGTTAGCAATCTAATAATTATATTCAATTTATGTATAATTCCTTTGCCATTTTGCTAACCCAATTCAGGTGTGCCCTAAAGGGATATTTTTAAAGTAAAAAGAATTAGGCAAATGATAATTCTGTCTGCTTACTAAAAACACCACGAGTAAGCTCTATATTAGAGGTTCTGCCAGCCTATTCACCCAACTTTAACCACTACAGTACTCTGACCGAGCAAAGGTCTCTAAATAAGGCCACACCAGGATTTAGCTATTTCTTGCTTTTTAATCAGTGAAATTGACATCCCTATGAAGAGATAGGAAGAGACTCATACGAGGAAAAGACCCTCTGGAGCTTTAATGAATGGTCCAATGATAAAACCCCTTCCCTACAGGAATAAACAATGATTTTACGAACTTATTATTTTGATTGGGGTAACCTTGGAAAATAAATTGTCCTCAGAATGATAACCTACCTAGACTAACCCACCAGTTTTTAGTCAAGTATTGATTCAATGAATTGATCAATGGACCAACACCACAATCCTTAAATTAAAAAGTGCTGTGGAAAACAGAAAGATATCTCCCAAATATATGCCAAACTTAGCTGCTTGCTATAAGTGGCAAATGACTATACCCTTGGAGGTCAAGAAAAGTAGGCCAGGGATTACTCTCCCTGAGGGTTATCAACCATACAGAACAATCTGGCAGAATAGTCTGTAACCTAATTAGGGACCACTTCCTGCTGATAACGACAGTAGTAGACTACTTCCTTGTAAGATCTCAGGGAGGTCAAGCTCACACAAGGGTGATCAAGGTTAGGCTGCCATATTGAATCTAGGATCCACTCTTCTTATCACATGCATACTCCTATTCCCTTCCCGTCCTACTATGTGGTCACCCCAAACTTGTCCCCTTCCTGTTATACATATGACTATGTATGTTATGTATATGTTATACATTTTGCATTCCTCTTCAGTGATGTGAATGCCTATTATATATCCCTTTCTTGTGATTTCTGGTTACCTGTAACCACACCTCCTAAACTGATAGAAGCCTTGGTGACAATAAACGTTAGGTCAAGCCTCCTCCCCTCCTGTGTCTCCTGCTCTCTCCAGTTCCTGGTTTCCAGGCTGTTGAGATCATGGTCATCCAGGGGGTGAGTGTGCTACCCTAAGATGTGTCTGACTCCTTCATCTTACTCTCTTTTCCATCTCATATTTTATATGACTTTACCATAATCTTTATTTTTGCTGTACAATTGTGCCTGCCCTACCAGACCCAGGATGATGGCTGGGTTGGCTCCCCTGACAGAGCACAGATAGATAATAGGGTTTAATGAACTTAATGTTGGATCAGGACACCCCGATGTTGCAACAGCTGTCAAGATTTCATTTGCACAACGATTAAAGTGCTATGTGATCTGAGGTCAGACTGGAGTAATCCAGGTCAGTTTCGGACATGAAATTATACTTCCCAGTATGAAAGGACCAGAGATACAAGTCCAACTTTTCTAAAGCACCTGCCTAAATTAATGAAATTACCTTAATTAACTAATACAATTTAACCTAAGAGCAGTGTTTGTGAGATGCCAGAGCCAAGTAATTGTCTAAGACTTAAACCTTCATAACCAGAGGTTCAATACCTCTTCGTGACTGTGTTTCTAATTAACTTCTCTCTCTCTAATTGTCCCAAACCTTTCAGCCATTGCATTCCTTAATCTTATTGAACATAAAGTTCTGTGCTATATGCAACTCTGTAAAGATCCGATATCACAGAAACTTATGGTCCTCTTCAACTAATTTCAGGTGCAGTAAAACGTTTCATTAATTTACCTCTCTGACCAGTAACTTCACCAATAATAGTATTTCTGCACCTAAATTAGCATTAACCTTAGGACTAGCCACATGAATCTCTTTCCCCATGCCATAATCCTTTAGTTAACATGAAGCTAGGCTTACTTTTTATCTTAGCAGATTCTAATCTCTCTACTTTATTCTAGGGTCAGTTTAAGCATCCGAATCAAAATACACTCTCATTGGAACCACAGGAGCAATAACCCAAACAATCTCATATTAAGTATCTTGATCCATTGTCCTTTCAGCAGTAATATTAATGAATGGAGAATTTGCATTATCTACACTGAATATTACTCAGAGATACCTTTGACTCCTCTTTCCTTCATGACCACTAGCCATAATATAAACCATTTCTACTGTAGCAGAAACTCATCGAGCACCTTTTGACCTAACTGTAGGTGAGACTGATTTACTATTGGCCTTTAATATAGATTATGCTGAAGGTCGATTTGCCCTATATTTTCTAGATGAACATGCTAATATTATCCTAATGAATATCTTTATTACTATTCTATTTTAAGTGCATTTCACAACAATCAATTGTCTGGAATTTGTACACTAAATTTTAAAATCAAAGCCTTAGTTATATGATTCCAAGACTAAGAGTATCATAACCTTAGTTTTGATATGATCAAATAATACATGGCCTATGAAAAAATTCCTTACCCTTTACATTAGCCTTAAGCTAGTGACACAACTGCATCCCAAATATCAAGCAAGCATTCATCATCAAACATAGAAATGATAGTGTAAATAATGCAGGTATAAATCCTCTCATTTCTAGAGTTTTGGGAATTGAACCTAAGCCAGAGAATCAAAATATATTCATGCTACCAATTCACACCATATTCTATAGTAAGATCAGCTGAACAAGCTCTCAGGCTCAATGTGGGTTCCATCCCTCCCCATATTAATAAGCACCTTAATTTTCTTCATTATTTTAATAACTAATGTTAGGAACTAAAACAATCATAATTAACCTCCATTTATTACTAGCAAGACTAGGACTTATAATAAACATATTTCCTATTATTCCTCTTATTAGTAGTAAATTATTAGATATTATACTCTATGATCAATTGAAGCAGCACTAAATGTTTCTCTCTCTTTTTTTTTTTTTTTTTGGCATCATTGCCCTCTGGTGGTTGTGGGAGCTACCTAGCCTTGCTGCCGCTGGATTTGAAGCGCCAAGCCAGCGTGCTCCAGTCCCGCACTCAACCACTATGCCACGGGGGCTCAGCCCACTCTTTTGTGTGTGTGTGGGCATCACTGCCTCTGGTGGTCTTGGGAGTTACCCAGCGCTGCTCCTGAGAGCCGCCGCTGGATTTGAACCACCAAGTCTGCGGGCTGCAGTCCCATACTCAACCACTTACGCCACCGTGGCTCAGCCCGAGCACTAAATGTTTCTTAACCCAACCTATTGTCTCAATAATCTTTCTTAATTTCATATATTCAGAGCAATAGACTCTAATAGAAATATCCAACCAGTATGTGTCATTCCTTATATTAATATCCCTAATAGTAAAATTAGAAATAGCCAAATTTCACTTTTGATTCCCAGAAGTAGTACAAGAAACCATCTATCAACAAGCTTAATTCTTTTCTCCTTTCAAAAAGATCACTTCTTTTAATTCTATATCTAATCATCTCTTCTTCAGTGAACCATGACAGTATTGTAATCCCAAATACCTTTTCGATCCTAATTAGATGATAATATTCACCCTGGAATCAAGGTTTAGGTTAGACCAGACTAAGTTCCTACAAAGCCCTAAGAAAACAAATTGTACTTCTCTCCCGATAAGGAGTGCAAGATTATAATCTATTTCAACTGGTCACAAATCAAACACTTCCATTACGCTAGATCCTCCCTAGATTGAACCCAGGGATTTTTAGTTAACAGCAAACACCCTCATCAATTTATTTGTCCCGCTTTTGAAAAGGGGGAAGGGGGAAGACAGGAGAAACCTCCACAAAACTGAAACTGTGTCTTTGATTTTGGTATTCAAAATGATTTCTCACTGACTACAGGGCCTAGTAAGTAGGGGATTTAAACCCCTGTCTCTAGATTTACAGTCTAGTGCTTACTTGGTCATTTTACCTATGTTCATTAACCCTTGACTTTTCTCAACTAACCATAATGATATCAGAATATTTTATCTATTTTTTAGCACTTGAGCTGGAAGCATGGGAACTACTTTATACCTTCTTATCTGAGCTGAACTTGATCAGCCAGATGCTCTAGGAGGAAATGATCAGATTTATAATGTTATTGTTACAATTCACCCTTTAATCATGATTTTCTTTAGAGTAATACCCATTAGGATTGAGGGCTTCAGGAATTGACTGTTTCTTGTAATTATTGGAGCTATCAATATAACTTTCCTTTGAATAATGATATACATTTCTGACTTATTCCCTCAACATCTTTTCTTTTATTTGCTTCATCTACAATAAAAACCAAGGCAAGGACACGCTGAATGATTCATCCTCCTCTCGCATGAAATCTCGCTCATACAGGAACTTTCAGGGACTCGGTGATGCTTTCTCTATTCCCTTCAAAGAAGTCTTGTCAATTTTAAGAGCAATTAATTTCATCACCATAATAATTAACATAAAGCCCTCTGCTATGTCTCATTATCAGTTTCCCTTAATTGTAAGAACAATAATGGTCACAGCAATATTAGTCGTCTATCATTACCAGTTTTAGCAACTCGAAGTACCATACCTGTAACAGATCAGCACCTGATTGCAACTTTCCTTTACCCAGCGAAAGCAGGTGAGGTGACCCTTTCCTTTACCAACATCTATTTTAATTTTTTGGTCATCTTGAATCATCTTTCAGTCATCATTATTCTCCTAGATTTCGGAATTATCTCTCACAGCTTTACATTCTATTCAGGGGAAAAGGAATTCTTCAGTTATATAGGAATAGCCTAAGCTATAAAGTAAATTGGCTTTCTTGACTTTATTTTCTAAGCACACTACAGATTTAGTTGGAATAGATCTTGATACCCAACCATAATTTAGATCAGCCACAACGATCGTTTCTATTACAACTAGAGGAAAGGGATTTGGCAGGTAACATTAAATGATCACCACTTTACATCAAGAGGTTTCATAGGAATCATTGTAGCTAATTCACCCCTAGATTTTATTTATTACATTTGATATATTGTAACGAACTTTCACCATGTATTATTGATAGGAGCAATTTGCAATCACTGATTATGAAACTTTATAGGCTATACTTTAAGCTCATTTTGCTATTATGCTTTATGGATAAACTTTTTAACATTTTTTCCCTCAAGATATTCTTTGTCTTTCAGGTACACCCCACTACAACTCTGACTACTTAGATGCCTAAAAGACCCAAAAGTACATTATCTCTAATCTGTTTGTTTATTTGTTCATTTATTTAATAGGTGCAATCCTAATAATCTTTATATTTAGAGGTTTTAACTTCTACATATGAATTTCAATAGTATAATTAATCATAACTAATTGAATAAAGTAATGGTTTCCTTCCTCTATACCACACATTTCAAGAACCAACTGAAATTGAAGCTTAGTATCAAGAAATGAAGGAATCTAACCCCCTAACATTAGTTTGAAGATAATTCCATAACTATTACAATTTTCTTTTTTGCTGGTTTAATAAAAATGCCACCCTATTTTTTCCAAGTTGAAAAATAGGCTAAAATTCTATTGACTTCTATGGCTTATCACTTTCAAATAGGATCTCAAGATACCTCCTCCCCTATTATGCAAAAAAAATTTCTTCATTTACATGACCACACTCTCATAATCAAATTCCTTTTTCTTTTTTACATTTTATTGGTGGCTTGTACAACTCTTAGCATAATCCATAAAGATATCCATTGTGTCAAGCACATTTGTACATTTGTTGTCATCATCATTCTCAAAACATTTTCTTTCAAAATGAACCCTTGGTATCAGTTCCTCATTTTTCCCCTCCCCCAGAACCCCCTCTATGAACCCTTGATAATTTATAAAATATTAT
>PVJH01025259.1:0-31814 GCA_004026705.1 Nesogale talazaci
TGCAGCCCCCACCCCAGCTCTGCTCCCCGCCTCCTTCTCACTCCCTTTCATTATGAAGGGAATCTACCGTGTCTTAGGAAAAGCAAGACCCCTGCTGAGCGCCCAGGGCTGTGCTGTAGTTTATTCTGCACCACAGGCCACTACCTAAATGGATATTCTGCAATAGAGGCATGTGTGTGTGAAGGTGTTACAGGCATGCAGCTCTTACCGCTTATTTTAAAGCAAAGATGGGAAATCACCTTGGTGCTCTCAAGACTGCGCGGTAAACTGCAGCCACAGTCTGAGGACAGATGCCCTCACTCCCTGCCAGTTGGTACCCACACATCACCACCCTGGACAGGGTGGACCTGGCCTGTGGGGTTCTGAGACGGTCACTCTCTATAGGAGTAGAAAGCGCCATCTTTCTTCCATGATGGAATATTAGGCAGTGCTTCCAAACAGCGGGAGCGACACAGGGAATAAGCCTCTGCTGGGCGATCTCCCTCGATCCCTGATTGAGGAACGGGAGGAAAAGGATCACTAAGCAGAGTGCGTTGGAGAGAGGAGTGCGGAAGATCAGAGGGGTGGGCCTGACTGGAGCACTTAGAACTTTGTCAGCTGATCCCCCGCTGATGCATGCCTGCCAGGCCTGACCTGGTTTTCAATATTTTCTGTATTTTTGTTTGTCTGGACATATTCTCCCACAGGTGTTACATCATCATTGGGGGTCACCCTCTTGAAGGTGTGTTCTGTGTGTTTCTCTTTTTCGGTACATGAAACCCAGGATTGATGAAGAATGAGGGGTCACAGTGGGGCGGGGGTTTGCAAAGGGGACGATGTCAAGGAATCCCAGAAGGAAAATCACATTTGGAAACTGATTGTGGAAGCAATTGTAAAACACTGCTCGATGTGATTGAATTATGGCATGATATGATATATGTATCAATTCCAAATAATAAATTAATAATAAATAAAATAAATAAATATAATAAAACAGATTGGCAATTTTTTTTTAATGGCAGCTAGAAACAAGTTGCTCATCGGATTTTCAGGGTTGGGTGGGGATACGTTTCTCTCCTTGATGCCGTAGGTCTCACAAAGTCTACGACAGGGGTGCTCACACTGCCAGCATGCGAGCTTCTTATAAAATGATCAAATCAAAAGAATCTACCAACTACAAAAATGCAAAACATATGCTTATTTTTATTACATTTATTCATAAATGCATGGAGACATCTCTGCATGTACCAAGTATGTTTATGTATCTTATATAACTACATGAGTCCATATTGCATGACAAAACACAATTAACTAAGTACATTTTTTGTCATGACCTAAGTTGACTCTAATGACTTGCACTGAATGGAATGAGCCAGGGATGCATAGTCTGGACAGTAACCGCTGACAGCCTGCCTCAAGCACACTTTCAAAGGATCATCAGTCAAGGTGGAACGGTACTTGAACTTAATGATCTTGCTGTGGGAAGAGGCTGACTCACATAAATAAGTAGAGCCAAATAATGCAGTCAAGGAGGTAGCACATTTTCTTATGTTTGGGTAATTTCCCTTTTTAAGTAAGTTCCAGAACTGTTCATGGGCTCTGGACTTCAGCTGAATGTTGGCTTGTACTGCCAACAATCTCATCTTCCAGTCCAGAAAAGTTCAAGTGAAGCAGTGTCACAATTTTTGATGCAAGGAGATCCATCTCAGCATCTTCCTGCAAAGGACAGCACACGAATGTAGCGATTGTAAAGTAGGAGTGAGTTGAGGGGGTGGACGCAGGGGTACAACAATGGGCTCTTGCAGGAGGGGTGCTGACTGTGTCTGATTATACTCAGGGGCGCTGTGAGTCAGAACTGACACCGGCGATGGCCCCAACAATGGGCACCGCCCCAAACCCAGAACAAAGCAAAAGGAATTGACAAGAAGGAATGGTTCTCAGGGAGCCTGGGTCATTTTGACAGCAGTCGATTTGGGGTAGGGGGGAAGGCTAGGGGAAATGGAGAAAGACAATTGTCACAGGAGAGGATGGCCCAGGGGACACTAAGGGCAAGAGGAAATTCAGATGGCAGTCAGTCAGCTAGACCTAGCACCTGGGGCAGAAGCCCAGGTAAAGAACCTGACTCTATATGGCAGGTCAGAAGCTCCGACTCTCCACCAGTAGCCCCAAGGGTAAAAAGCAGTCAGTTTGGAAACCCTATAGGTCTGTCCCTGTCTTTGAGGGCTGCAATGAACAGGGGGGGAATTGATGGAAAATAGCACCTAGCTGGGATGGGTGATGTCTCTGGAAATCACGAACAGCAGCTAAAGTCACCCACCACACACCAAAGAGAAACCATTGCTGCCATCCCGCTGGGAGTGAGTGAATTCCATGTTTGACCAGTGTGGCCTGTGGGTAATGCTGTAAATATCCAGACAGCCCTTGGCAGAGACACACTCCTCACCCAGGTGCAGGGGTCGCAGCTCCTGCCATTCCCACATGCAGCACAGCACGATCTCTCAGAGGCTCTAAGACACAGCAATCTTCCTGTTCACTTGACTGATGCTCCCTCACTGCAGCCCATGGACTCTCCTGGTCACTGGCCAGGGAGCCCCTTCCAGGGGACACCCACAACTCAGACCACACCTGCCTCATACCAGACTCTGGCTGTGCATCCCCGCAGACTAGAAAGCTGCCAATCACAGAAGGAGAAGCTGAACAGTGTAGTCAAAGTTCCCTGGACAGGTCCAGAGAGTCACCCCCCCCCCAATCTCCACCCCTCTCACAGGTCCCAGAGGACAGGACAAATGTGTCCTGGTGAAGAAGGTGCTATTTTCAGGAGAGTCCACCTGAGCCCACTGGGGCACTGTTGTGGGGACAGGTAAGAGGCCACCAACTGTCTGCAGTTTCCAAAGTGCTGGAGGTTTTAGCCAAGGGTCAGGAGCCCCTGGGAGTCACGCCCCTTCACACACTGTCCAGTGTGCTTATTGGTGGCGACCTAGAAAATGAGGAGGAATCCCAAGTCCTTGTCAAAAGGGGGTGGGGTGGGGTGGGGATCACTTAAACACAAAACAAAACAAAACTCAGTTCAGCCTTCTCTGGGAAAATAAAGTCTCTGAAAGCTCTGGGATGAAGTTTCCTCAGCAAACTGCAAGGGCAGCAGTTCGAAACCAGCAGGTGCTCAGGGGGAAGAAGACGAGGTTTCTGACTCCTGTAAAGAGTTACAGCCTGGAACCCCACAGAGGCAGTTCTCCTCTGTCCTGCAGGGTCCCCTGAGCTGGAACTGGCTGGATGGCAGGGGGAGGAGGAGTCTCATGATCCCAGGGAGTTGATCTCCTGGTCTGGTGCTTAGGGGCCTGCCTCTAACCCGGCGGGAGTGGTTCGAGGCACAGCCCCTCACCCTGTGGAAGTGAACCTGATGATCCACTCCTGTCATGCGACCTCCTTCCAGACCCAGGGGGCAGTTCTGCTCTGAGACACCAGGGGCCCTCGAGCGAGGTGGGCCACACTTTGGACTGGTAGCCACAAGGTAGCATTTTGAAACTACCTGCCTTTCCCTGGGAGGAAGAGGGGTGTTCTTCGTGCTAGGAAACTCCAGGGGCAGTTCTATGGTGTCCTACAGGGTGCCTGGGAACTGGCAACAACTGCCCTCCATTAAATCCCATAAAGGCCCTGGGCTGCTATTCAGCACCTTGCCCCTCTCCTAAGGCAGAACGACTCGTGGCCACGGGGACAGTGTTATTTCCTGGGGCGTGGAAGGAGGTCTCCCCTTAGACAGGAGAGATTCCAGTCTCTTCCCTGAAGAGGAATCAGACCCAGGTTGTCCTTCAGGGCACAAGGGCTGCCTGGGTTCTGAGGGCATTGGGATGAGAAAGGAAAAGCTGCTGGTTCTGACTTTGGGGCAGGGAGCTGTCAGGAAGACACCCCATGAGGGGTTACGGTCTATTACAATGTGGTCGGCAGACTGACCTGGTGCCATCACTTGTGGGTGGTTCTTAATGAGACTGCAAGTCCAGCCTGGCATGAGACGTAGCCTTGTGGTTTTGTGATTCGGTGGGCAGCCCAGCACTCATCCCCTTGGCTCCCAACCCTTCCTCCAGCAGGCACGCCTGGAACGACACCTATCTACTTTGGAACCTGCAGAGCTGGTCCTGAACCAGTGGCTTCCAGACCACATTGTAGACCCCGAGCAGCGCAGGCGTTTAAAGCCTCCCAGGGCCTCCCTGCCAGAAAGTGCATGCCCACACTGGCCGCAGAGGTCACAGTGTGCTTGGCCACTCTGGCTGCCCAAAGGAGGTAGTGGCTTTAGCTCTGAAACTCAGCTTCCCCATCTCCCTCCACATGATGGGTGGATTATCCAGGAGACAACTGGGCTGGGGGGCAAAGGCTGCGCTGTTCTGACGAGTGTCTCCAGCAGACAAGCAGTCCTGGGAAAGGGACTTCCTTTCTGAGAAGGACCAGCTCACCCCATGGGAGCCCTGGTGTCCTAGGGAGTGAAGCCCAGACTGCAGCTGCTCCCAGGGAGAGGAAGATGAGGCTCTCTACTCCTATGAAAGGCTAAGAGTGTGGAAACCTTCTACCCCGTCCTGTCAGGTGGCTCTGCATGGGAAGTGGCTGATGGCAGTGAGCTGACAGAGGTCAGACTTCGCTTGGGTGCCTGAGAATTCAGCAGCACCCTTCTCTCCCTCTGTGTGGGAGACCTCTGTGATTCTCACCCAGCGGACCCTGAGCACTGGTCCGTGCAGATGCCTGTGAGACTGTGAGGCTGAGTGGGGTTTAGCTGAGCTTCTGGGCTCTGACAGACATGGAAGAAAGGCCTGGTGATCTACTTCTGGAAATGAACCTTCAGGAACGCCACAGGTCACCATAGTCCAGGCCACAGCTGATCATGGGGATGGTGCATGTGTTTCTCTAGGTAGACTAGAGAAACAAATTCATAGACTCACATATGGATATAAGGAAAAGATTTATATACAAGAGGAATAGGACATTGAGCCCAGTCCAGTTCAAAGTCATAAGTCCGATGTTAACCCATATGCTTGAAATCAGTCTATAAAGTCTCCATCCAACTCACGAAGTCACAGGTCAGTGGGTGCAGAATACCAGCGCTGGCAGGGTTCTCCACATGGCTCCTCACTTCCAGGGCTCAGGGGCCATCAACAGCAGAAGTAACTCATCGCTGGCAGAGGTCTCCATGTGGCCACCCAGCTTCAGAGGTCTGGCTCCATCAGGGCAAAGCCATGTGGTCTCTCTGCTGACTTCTCCAGCCTCTCGGATGCTGCCATCTTGTCTTGTCTGTGATTCATCATCTCTCTAAAACTAACTCCCAACAACTGGGGAAGATAGCTTCTCTTCTTCACGAGGGAAATATCGCGAGATTTCCCAGAAGTCTCAGGAGAAAGCTATGCCCACACAGAGGCCTCATTGGCTACTCAATGGCTATCTCCAGATTAACAGGCTAGACTCTACCCCTACATTTCAATCATACAATTAACATAAGCACAGGATTGCCACTGTGCAGAACTGACCACTTGGCGTCCCCTGGGGCCTGAGGTCTCTGTGAGCTGACAGCCAACTTAGCCACAGCTAGCAGCAGCTCAGGTCTGGTAGAGAATCCACACTCCCTGCCCTCACGTCTGTGCCAACTCACACCCACCCAGAAGGCCAGGGTAGAAGTGCCCCTATTGGGTTCTGAGACCGTAATGTTCACAGTGGTAGAAAGTCTTGGAAAAAGTCAAATATCAATCCCAAGGTCATCAGATCACATTTTTAGGAAAAAACTTTTATTTTGTTCTGTCTTTAGGCTTATGGATGCCAACCCCAGAGCATGGCCTCATGGGCATGACCACACCATTTATTATCACGAAAGCTAAGTGTGACCCCTGCCATAACCTGCACCCTGCAATTTCAGCAACTCCATTGCTTGCTAATTCTCATGGCAGCCCATCTGAACTGGGCTGTTCCATTTTCCTTCGGTACACTGACCCCACACCCAGAGGAGCTGCCACCCCCACCAACTTGTGGGGTGCCTAGCCCCAGCCCCCTCTCTGTCTCTCCTTGTCTCACCATGTCACACCATGAGGGAGCATCTTCGGTTACACAGACACACACAGACACACACACACGGAAGCAGATCCAGGATCCCTTGACAGTGTCTCTTACTCAATGCCTTTCATCTGTGTACCCAGACGAGGGTCCGTTAGGACAGGACAAGGACTGACGCCCTGGCGGCACCCAGGGGCTTGCACATGGCAGTGATTGTGAGGGCAGCACTGGGTCTGCCTCTGTTTCTTTCTGCTGTCTGTAGGATTGACATGCATCAGAGGGTTTGACAGCATCTAATAAAAAGTGACACACCTGGTGTCTCCCAGTGACCCGCACGTATTTCCACGTAAGTGAAATCATGAACATCTGCTCACTTTACTTTCTGTACTAAGGATCTGTGTTACTCTGGGAAGACTAGAGAAACAAATTCATGGAGACACTCATATGTATACAAGAGGAACTGAACATTGAGAAAATATCCCAGTTCAGTCCAAGGTCCTAAGTCCATGGACTTAGCCCATATGTCAAACCCCAATCTATAAAGTCCTCTTCAGACTCATGAAACACGTGCAATGATGGTGAATGCAGACTGATCACAAGTCAGTGAGTAGAAAGCCTTTGGATACAGTGTCAGTAAAGGCATCTCAGTGTTGGAAGAGTCCTTTCTGTGGTTTCTCTGGCTTCTGAGTTCTGGTAGCATGTGGCTTCTCCTCAGGGATGTCTCACAGGAAGTCATCCTTGTCAGTAGAGAGTCCCCAAGGGAGTGAGAGAGTGTCTCCTGCTTTCATGAAGGAAGCACCAGATTTCCCAGAATTCCCAGAGAAGGCCAGGCCCACACAGAGGTCTCGTTGGCTGTCTCCAGATGGACAGGCTAGTCTCCACTCCAGTACTCTTAATCCTCAAATTGACACTAGATTAGGTTTCTTACTGTGATTCCAAACACTCTCCCTCTTCATCTTTGAAACTCTGCCTCATTGGCATGTTGTGCTGAGATGCTAGATTCTATTAAATTGGGATAACGTATTTGTGCTCATCATCAACAATTGCTTAGACATAGGATCTATTGCTTAGAAGGACAAATACTAAGGAGGAATGAATATCAAACCAATATAGTACGAATAATTTTGGGAATGGAAAAGAAGACAAGAAATAGAAAGCAAGATAGCGCTAATGAGCCTACAGCATCTAAAATCACAATAAATGTGAATGGGTCAAATTCTCCAATTGAAAAAAGTAAAGGGTTTCCATATACGCAAAAAGAAAATAGAATTTAAGAAAGCCCCAGGTCTGTTACGTGTATTAGACGTGCCCTTAAAAAAATGACAGGGGGAGTTTGAACACAGACAGATGGAAAAAGAGAAACCAACAAATGCTGAAATGAAAGAGGTGAAGAAAAATATATATCAGACAATGTAGAATCCAAGTTTAAAATATTTAATAGGACAGAAAGGGATTCAATATTATTAAATATTACACTCCATCAAGAAGAATATTCACACATCTAATAACAAAACTCCCAACTATATAAAACAAAACCTGTTGGAGAGTCAAAGGGAGAAAAAGAAGAATACATCTGCAATCATAACAGAAGATTTTAACAGAGTCTTCCCAGATCAAATGCCACATCATGTACCTAAGAACAATGTTGAGCAGTGAGTTCACAGAGTACTGAATGGAAGACACGGCCCTTTAAACTTCAAAACTGACAGTGGAGGAAATAGAGTCACTTTAGCAGGAGACAGGGAGAGAAACATCTGATCATAATGTTTGAAGCCATCAGAATAGAGTGAAAACAAAAGGAAAATGCTCTCAGATGGAATAGCCCTTGATTTTTATGATAATATTAAAACAGAAGCTTAAGTATATCAGAGATAAATAACAATATAAAGAGGGCATAGAAATTGCAAGGTCTGTGACCAAAAAGATATACTAAAAGAAAAAATTTAGTCTTCATTGCCTTTATTATAAAATAAAGACTAGGAAAGATGACATGAGATTTAAACTTAAGATGTTAAAAATAAAAGTAATCTAAATAATTGGAAAAATTATTAATTCGTTTATAAGAAGAGACATCTTTCATTTAAAAATGTATGTCATAGTTAAAAAGTCTACAATGGATTCTTGAAGACAACAATAACATGACTGGATTTTGGTCAAGAAGGGCCAAGAGAAGAATCCCTCAGGCAAGATGAAAGATGTTAGGAAGAAAACAAGTGTTCACCTTTATGCAAGTGAAGGACACGTTTTAACTTAGTTGGTATCCTAATGTGGGCTTCTTAAACCTCGTGAAAGCACAGCCAACCCCTTTTTGCCAGAGAAATTTGCAACGGTAGCAGGCACTGCCAGAAACACCTTGAAAGCATTTGAGGACGAATTACTTTTTAGTCTTCGCACGTTCAGAAACCTTCTACTGCTGCCAATTTTTTCCACAGCGCCCACGTTCAGTTTAAACAAACAGCAACAAAGAAACCCTTCCTGCCCTGCAGTTGAGTCTGACTCACAGCGTCTGGAGGACCGAGCAGACCTTCCGTGGGTCTCAGGGACTCGTGACAGGAGGGCAGAGCCTCTGCTTTCTCTCTTGCCATGCCTGGTGCTTTCCAATAGCAGACCTTCCAGTTATGCAGCTCCGTGCATCGCCACTACCTGACAAGGAGGCTCCCGCATTCAGTTACTCCACTCCACAGGAGGGCTAAAGTCACAGTTTAAAAAGCTTTGTTAATTGCCCATAAACCTGAAAAGCTTCCTGAAATGGGTGGTTACCAAGGGAGGAAAAAAGTGTATTGTAAAATCCATTCGGAAATAAAAAGAAATGACAATAAGAACTAAAACAAGAGTTAATACAAGAAAAAGCATTGTCCTTCCTCAAACAATAAGGTATGACCTTCATCCAAATTACAACATCGTATATATTTGCTCTTTGAAGGACACGGTTAAATACAAAAAAAAAAAAAAAAGCAAGTCAAAGACTGCCAGTTAAAATGGAAAATGCTTCCAATAGAAATATTGTATTCAGAATATGCGGGGAAACTCTTATCTCCAGTGCTTGTTCGTTAAGAACACGAACCCCATAGGAAAACCAAAGGGCAAGTTGTTTAAGAGCTGTTTTAGAAAAGGTGCACCTCCAAACGTACAAAATATTGTTCCTTTTCGAGAAAACGGACGGTAACACCACAACATATGTCCCGCCGGAAGGGCGGAAGTTACAGAGCTACAAAACAGCAATGGTTGGCAGGATGTGCAGCCACCAAAGCCTCCTAAGTTTGCTACCGGAATTGCAAAGTGTGGGGAATTTCGGAAAACAAACTGGCGATTTCACATAAGCTTAAAAATGCACTTACCGTCGGCCCCAGCCACCCCATGCTTGGGAATTTACCCAAAAGATATGTAAACATATGTTCACACACACACAAAAAAACTCTAAGGACAGATACTTGGAGACGATTCCTTCAGCGTCCCCAGGAACTGGAAAGGACCCACATGTCCATCAGCAGTAGCTGACGTTCTGGTCCTCCTCTGCCCTCACACTATGCAGGAAAGGCGACGCAGTCCCCGCGGCGTCTGCCACAAGACCTGAGACCCTCCATGTCAAAGCCGTGTGTGCAAACCATGGAAGGGTTAGGAGGAAACACATCTTTACACAACTCGGTCATCTGGAAGAGGTTCTTAATTGAGATCCTCAAGTTCAAAATCATAATGGAAAAGACCTGCAGGTGTAACCACGAGGAATGTCAACCACCAGCCCAGTCATGGGAAATGGAATTCCAAGGTAACGGGACGTTTGCAGGTTCTTTTGAAGGGCCTGAGGTCTGTCTCTTCTTTTCCATGAGCAAAAAACAAGCTTGAGAAAAAGGAGAGCTAACTTCCATACACACCACAGCGCACACACACACACACACACACACACACACACACACCCTTGCAGCCCCCCTGAACCTGACACCCTTCCAACCTCCCTGGACCTGCGCACCGCACCTGTGCAGTCACACTACTCC
Organism: Nesogale talazaci; assembly: GCA_004026705.1. Taxonomy (NCBI): domain Eukaryota; kingdom Metazoa; phylum Chordata; class Mammalia; order Afrosoricida; family Tenrecidae; genus Nesogale; species Nesogale talazaci. The sequence continues at coordinate 9,996 of PVJH01025259.1, forward strand.
TGAGGATTTCGGGGATTGGGGACCCTTCAAAGGGCAATTGTCAACGTTGACCTCTGGACATCCGTGATCTGATTCGAACAGGCAGCTTTGTGTTCATTGTCAAATGCTTTTGCACTCTCCAGGACACACTGGGTTTGTGTGTGTTCTACACATCAGTAAGACAAGTGAACTCTCAGTCCTGCACTATAGGACCTGCCCTTAGCAACATCCCCTAGTTCCCCAACCTGTGGATGGCAACATGTGGGTCATGACCCCTTTGGGGGTGGGACCCCTTTCACAAGGGTTTTCCGATTCATAACAGTAGAAAAATAACAATTATGAAGTAGCAACAAAAATAAGTTTTATGATTGGGGGTCACCACAACTTGAGGAACTGTGTGAAAGGGACAAAGCATTAGGAAGGTGGAGAACCATTGCTCTAGGAGGTCTGTTTTGATTTCCTGCAAAGCTCGGCCATTGTTGTCTGTATTCAGAGACATTGGCAGGTCTGCTAGGGGATGATCTTGTTACATTCCATGCCATTTTCCTATTGGGGGTGAACTGGTTTTTGCAAAGCTGCTGCTCCTGCTGATGCATGTGAGGACACTGTGAGGCAGAACTGACTGGGTCGGCACCTAACTACCATCCCAGCCACTGGCCTGAAGCCCCAGTGACACAGACACAGAAGAACCGCAGCAGAAAGGCCTGGAAACCTGCACCTGTGAATACAGAGGCTACGGAGTCTATGGAGAGCCTATTTGGCAGTTCTATATCTTGAGTCAACACTGACAACTAAACAGGGCTTTGGACTGTGGCCTATATATAGACTGAGAGACAGAAGGAGAGAGAGAAAGAAGAAAACAGGGGTGGAGAAGGGGAGGAGAGGGGAGGGGAGGAAGGGACAGAACAGGAGACATGGAAAAGGAGGAGAAGAGAGACCCAAGAGAAGAAGGCATGAATGAATTATGGTGCGGCTCTATGAAATACTTCGTTGTTGGTGGTCAATGGATGGCAGGTCCCAGGAAAGACTGAGAAGAAGAGTGAGACACAAAGACAGTACAACAGGGCAGGGAGCACATTACGTTAGCTACTTCCTAAGTTTTTGGTAGCGCATATGACGGTAAAGGACTGTTAAAAAATATCCAACCAGGAGACAGCGTATTTATTCAGCAGCAATGGTGACCCAGTCATCAGAGAATCTGTGTTCACGTCAGGAGGAATGTGGCATCAGGACTGGAGGAAGGCTGATTAACAAAATGTAGAGAGCACAGTCTTGCATGCTGTAAACGCAAGGGACGTGAAGAACTTGCTGGCAGTGATCAAGGATCAGAACCTTCAGCCTCAATGTAAAGAAAATCCAAGTCCTCACAACTGGGTCGTTAGGTGAGATCAGTCACTGGAGAAAATATGGCAGTTGTCAAGGATTTCATCTTGCTTGGATCCACAGCCAATGCTGATGGAAGCAGCCAAGAAATCGGATGATGTGTCGCACTGGGGAACTTGCCTGCCCAAGATCTCTTTCCAGTGCAGAGAAGCACCGATGCTACTCTGCAGAGGAAGGTGTGCCTGATCCAAGCCATGATATTTTTAATTGTCTCATTCGCGTCTGAAAGTTGAGGAAGGAAGACCAAGTAGAATTGATCCCTATGAGTTACGGTGCTGGCAAAGAACATTGAAAGGACCCTGCACTGCCAAAAAGCAGACACATCTATGTTTGAAGTAGAACCACGAAGCTCCTTAGAAGCAAGCATGGGGAGACTTCACCTCGTGGGCTCCGCACGTGAGGTCAGAAGAAACCAGTCCCTGAAGAAGAGCCTCACCTTTGATAGAGTCGTGGTGAGGGGCTGGGGGAGGCTCTTGAAAAAGTGAAAGGTCCTTGACAAGATGCGTTGAGGCATTGGTTGCAGACATGGGCTCGTTGGGCAGAGGGACAAAGTGAAGAGGGCAGGATTGGGCAGTGTCTTGTCTTGCGGTACACTGGGTCACCGTGAGTCGAAATCAACATGATGGCGCCCAACAATAAGAGTCCCGGTGAGGTTCTCCGGCAAGTGTGGGCAACGTGCTGGTCTGCTACACACGGGGACGGCAGTTCAAACCTATCAGCCACCCAACAGGAGAAAGGTAGAGCCGCTGAGGCTGCCCGCCCTTGTACAACCCGAGACCTCTCTCCTCCATTGCAAAGGGTGCCTCCGACGCAGAACGGACTCGCCGGCAGCGAGTTTGTCAAAAGACTCTGTGCTATGCTGGTCTCCACAGTAGCCTGCTTCAACAGAGGGTTCGTTGTATCCCCACTTTTTAGGTAGGGAGACTAGCACAAAGGGTAAACTCAGGGGGGCCTGGGGACACCTGAGGTACATGGAGAGATGGGGCAGTGGGGGGGAGGGAGGCTGTTATGGCTTTTTTTGTGAGTAGGTTCCAGCAAGTCAGTTTGGACTCAGAGAAACCCTGTGCACACAGAGGGAATAACAGGACAACCTTGACTAGACTGTGCTGCAACCCGTCCAGTCAACCACCCTGTAATCCCCCCTCCTGCCTCCAAAAAAAAAAAAAATGACAAAAACACCCAAACCACTGAAGACCGCTCACATCCAAAGCTAGGGTAGGATTCCTGGATCCGAGAGATTGGCCTACCTGAGCCGAATGCAACGCAAAGCATCTCTACACGATCGCAGTCACCGCATGGAGTCCCTACCAACTCACAGTGACCCCAAAGGCAGGACAGGACTGTCCCTGTGAATTCTGAGACGGGGCTCTTTATGGGAGCGGGAAACCCTGTCTTTGCACATATGCCGCCATCTTCATTTCTAAAACACTTGCTTTCTGCTTGAGCCCTGGGGAGCAGCTCCTCTTTTTTACCCTTCTCGTAGGGATTGTTAGAAGAGCTGTAAGAGCCAATCGAATGGATTGTTTAAGAGGGAAATAAAAAAAGGAAGAAAGCCTGGTCTTTCTCCCTCTGAGCAATGGTGGTCTTGAGCTGCTGACCTTGACATTACTAGGCCAACCTGTAACCTCTATGCCAGCCGGACTCCCTAAGGACAGGGGTTGGTGTGGCCGTAACTCTTCACAAGAGCAGAAAGCCTCATCTTTCTCCCTCAGAGTCTCTGGTGCTTCGAACTGCTCACCTGGCAGTTATCAGGCCAGCAGATGACATCTCTGCCCCCAGCTTTGCCTGGGATACACTTGAGCAGCAGGCAGGGTTGTCTTGCAGACTGCATCAGAAGGAGCAAGGGTAAGGGCAGGTACCGGTGAGCTGGCTGGAACCATGACAGCTCCCTGCAGCACGCAGTGAAGGCCAGGACCAGGTGAGGAGGGGCTGAGCAAAGAGGAGCTTCTGGGGTAGAAAGGCCATCTTAAAATACACCCGGATCCCCATTACCAGCTTCTTCTTGTCATCCCAGATGGCAGAGTTGGTGCCACGGGGTGAAAAGTCCAGGGAGCAGATGTCGGGGGGTGGGGGGCGGCACAGCTCATTCTGGACTTGCCGAAAATGGAATTGTGGGCCTCCCATGGTAACATGAGCCACGGGGAGAGTGCAGGGGAGGGTGGTGATCCACCTGCCTGAGCCGCCGGGAGGTGGGGCTGGGTCGGGGTGGGGGGTGGCTGCAGGGACCTTGGCCCTGGGAGCTCCTTGGTAGGGGGTGGGGTGGGAGAGGCACCAGCTGGAAATATGTTTGATGCTAGCTCTCTCCTTCAGCCTTGAACAGGACAAAGACGAGTGATTGGTGAAGAAGGCCACCAGGGAGAGGTCATCAGGGCGTCCTAGGGTCCACGGCCACCGAGTCTGAGAACTAGAACCATGAGTGCGCCTGGCCAGTTCATCCTAGGTACTGTTGTTCTCATCGGGGGTGTTCAGTCTGTACTGTCCCACAGAGACCGGTGTACAATGGAAGGAGACACCACCCGGTCCCCTGCCATCCTCACACTGGTCCGAGGTTATAGCCCATTTGTTGCAGGCCCCGGGTCAGTCCAAGTCAACCAGGGCCTCCCTGAGTTAAGCTGCCCCTTCACTATTCCAAGCACAATGTCCTTTTTCAGGGATGGGCCTCTCCTGAGGGGCCCAGAGATCTTCGTGAGAGGACGTGGAACTATGAGCCAGGAAAAAGGTCCAGGATGGGGAGAGGCACCTGTTGCAGATCAAACAGCTGACATGACTGCATCTGGAACTCTCAGACCACCTTCTCCAGGGACCACTCATGATCACTGACCCTGGAACCCAGACTCCCAGCAAGAGCATGCCCACAGGGGATACTGCCCCTCGCCCGCCGGTCAGGGAAGTCCTAGAAAATATTCTCAGCTTGGGGAAAGCTTTTCACTCTCAGGCCCAGAGTTCAAAAGGACCCAGTGGAGGCAGAAGTCAGGAGGAGGTCGAAAGAGGGTTTCAGGCCCCCACCATCTCTCTTAACTTTCCTCAAGACTCAGCCTCAGAACCTATGCTCTGGGACACCACCCAGGGCCAGAGTCCTCACGCCACTGGCCTGCTGCTGTCTCTCTCCAAGGGCCACATTAACCACAGGCAGGGGATGTACTTTCAGAGGCGAGATGGCAAAGTACCTTCCTCGTTACAGTGGAGCCGATTATCTGATTCAGCAATCATCTGATTCCTGAGCCTTCCTCCTCAGGCCGGCCCACAAGTCAGCCACGCAGAAAGGCACCAGAGAGGTGGGGCCCCCGCAGCTGCCCTTGCCCCTCCAACCATTGCCCTTGGCAGCCCGAACATGCTGGTAGCTGGCCTCCATCAGGGCCGCTAGCCACTCACCATCTGCAGGTCCCAGAGAAGGATTAGATTTATTGAGGCATGGACTGCCACCCTAGCGGAGGGCTCTGCACTCTGCCCCAAGCCCCTAGGGGTTCTGTGGCCTGGCTGGTGGTCGATTCTGACTCTGACAAAGTGGACACAGGGTTTCCCAGGCAAAGGAAAGGGAGTGTCTGTCCTGTGTGCCATGGAGTCTTTGGGTTGGTGACTCACGTGGACATTTCAGGAAAGCCCTCGTGTTGAACACTGAGCCACCAGGTCTCCTTGGCGTTGCCAGTGCAGTTATTAGACATCAATGAGCCATGGCCAACTTCTGGGACCCCATGCAGAGCAGAATGAAGCACTTCCCAGTCCAGTGCACGCTCGTGCCTGTGGCTCTATTGACCCGCGAGGAGCCTCCAGGGCAGTCCCTCCCCTTGAGGCTCTTCCAGGCTTCTGCCACCTTTACATTTTCCAGGGACTGGTCTCTCCTGGGGACACATCCAGAGCTCCTCGATGATACCTAGAGGTAGAGCTTTCAAGCAAGATTGGCTGTTGCTCTTTAAGCTGAGGCACAGATTGTTGTCGGCCCCTTCATGTCACAGAAGATGGGGCTGCCTGGTGCACTGCCACGTTCCTGGTGGCATTTCATGTTATTGAGCATCGTCCTCCATGAGAATTGACAGGGGTCTCCTCTCACAGATTTACATTGTGAGTCACAACAGCAGCAAAGTTATAGTTATGAGTAGCAACGGAGATAATTTTGTGGTTGGGGGGTCACCATCACATGAGGAGCTGTATAAAAGGGTCATGGCTTTTATAAAAGGAAGGTTGAGAACCACTGCCTTAGGGGGTGCTGGGGGAGCCATGCTGGCACAGTGGATGATACATTGAGCCATTAATCACAAAGTCAGCAATGCAAAGCCACCAGCAACTCAGCAGGAGAAAGGTGAGGCTTTCTATTCCCTCAAAGAGTTATGGTGTCAGGCATCCAGAGGGGTGAGCCGTGCCCCTTCTGAAGGATTGCTGCGACTCTGGTTCAACTCCATGGCAGTGCGTTTGGTTTGGTTTTGTGTTTTAATGGTGAGAGACACTAGAATGATCCAGAGGAGCTTCAAAAGTAGATACATACACCTTATCTTCGATATGGGCTCTAGTACAAAATTCACTTCTGAGTAATTTCTTTCACTGAGAAAGGGTTGTTGTTGCTGGTGCTGTTAGGTGCTGTTATGACCCGCAGCCTTCTGATGTACAATGACAGGAACCCTGCAGGACCCCGCAGCATCCTCCCAACCGCCCTCAGGTGTGAGCCCATGGTTAATGAAGCCGCTGTGCTCACACATCTTGTCACAGGTCTTCCTCCTTTTCACGGCCCTTCCACTCTGCCAAGCATCCGGGCACTGGTCCCCCCTGGCAACATGCCCAAAGGACTTGGGATGAAGTCTTATCATCCCTGTCTCTAGGGCGCATTCTGGCTGAAAAGGCGCAGGGCCAAATAGGTTTGAGACTCCGTGGATTACAAGATATCCCCGGCGAGGGACTGCCCTGTGCATCCCAGGAATCCAGCCGAGAGAAGCCGGAAGAACTCCCACAGGCCAGTTGAAACCACCAAAAAGGTCTCCAGGCAAGGCCAGAGTTCCCCTTGGGTTGGAAGAAACCTTTTTCTGGTTGGAAACAGTTAGGATCACACAAGGTCAGCAGTTCGAGCCCACCCAATGCTCTGAGACAGCGGAGACGTTCTACTCTCATGAAGAGTTACAATCTTGGAAACCCACGGGGGCAGTTCTATCCTGTCCTTGTAGGCCTGCTATGTGTCAGAATCAACTTAATGGCAGTGAACGTGGTTTGGGTTTATACCTGAGCCCCGCATGGATTTACCTGGTGCTCTTCCTCTCTTCAGACCATCATGCCCTCACAGTTATAAAGGCACTGAGTCTGACCATTTGAGTGTGACAGATTGAGTGAACAGCTTCAACTTTTCATCTTTCTTGTTGTTGTTTTTTAATCAGTCTACTGGGGACTCTTACAGCTCTTGACACAACCTTTACATACCACCCATTGTGTCAAGCACATTTGTACACATGGCCTTCCTCCTTTTCAAAACATTTTCTTTCTACTTGAGTCCTTGATAACAGCTCCCCATTTTCCTCTTCCCCCACTATCCCTTTCTCATGAACGTTGATAATTTATCATTTTTCCCATGTCTTACACGGACCACTGTCTCCCTTCACCTACTTTTCTGTTGTCCATCCCTCTGGGAAGGGGTTATATGTAGATCATTGTGATCAGTTCTCTTCCCTCCTTCCCCACCCCACACACTTTCCCTTATATTACTATTTCTTGACATTAACCTTTTCCAAAATAGACATTGCCCGGTAAGCTGCATTTGTTTAGGACTTAGAGACTTTCTGGTTTCCGCTGGATCTCTCTCCTCCACCATCCCCAGGACAAGAACTTGCTCTCACCATGTTCCCCAAACACACCTACTGCCTTTGAATTGAGTCTGACTCTCAGTAACCGTCCAGGACAGGGTAAAACTTTCCCTGTGGCTTTCCAAAATGGTAACTCCTTATGGGAACAGAAAGCCTCACCTTCCTTCTGAGAAACAGTTGACAGTTTCAGACAGCTGACTTTGACGTTCGCAGCCCGGCCCATAACCCCTTCTACCACCAGGGACTCTGCACAAAGAAACTCAAATGGAGACTCGCTGTCATCAAGCTGATTTCAACTCGTAGGGACTGTCCCTTTGGGCTTCCCAAAGCAGTAACTCTTTCTCTGGAGGAGCTGGCTGGCAGTTTCCACGCTGCTGACCTTGAGGTTGGTAGCCCAACTCATGACCACCGCACCACCACGGCACAACCACATGGAGAGCACCAAAGTCGCAGAGTTTCAAGTGGAGGAAGGGATGGTCAAACCACCTGCAGGCAGAGGAAGGTAGCCACAGGGTTAAGCCACAGCCACCCTGGATGAGCTGGTGTTACACATCCCAGTTGTGTGTATGCTGGCCGCTCCAGCAAGGCTGGCACAGACAGAGCTAGCAGCCTGTCAGAGGATTAACAGGTGCAGATACCCCGTTTCTTCCTCTCTTCACCCACCTTCAAAGCGACACATGCCTGGTTCCCTCCTGGCCACAAAGGTGCCCCACTGACAGCACTGGAGCATTTCTTGCATCACCTCGGAAAGAATGAAAGCAGTAGCAGCAGCTGGCACATTGCAAGGAATGCCAGAAGCCGGTGGCGTGATGTCTGCAAGGCGACTGTACCCGAACATTCACACGGTTCTGGAATTAAGACTCAGCTTGCTCAATCACTTACCCCAGAAATATGCTACAAGGAGGTTCCCATACTTCTTCCAACCAGCAAATGAACTCTGCTCATGTCTAGGCTTCTGGGTGGAAGCCAAGAGAGAACAAGGGGCAAAGGATAAGCCGGTCCCTTCTTCAGCTCAGGACCATCTGCATGGTTGATGTGGGGCCTTCAGAAGTCATGATGGAAATGTCCCCTGTGTTAGGCTGGGCTGACTAGAAAAACTAATCCAGAGACACTCGCATATGTCAAAGAACAAACTTTGCTATCAATAAATAAGTGTGCATAAGGGAAACATCCCAGCCCAGTTCAGCTCTAGCTCATAAATCTGATACTAGTTCATCAGTCCAATTCTAGTCCATAGATCCCCCATCAGACTCAAGAATCTACATGCAGTGGTGCAGAGAGATCACAGGCCAGTGGGTACAATGTTTTGAGGAACAAAGGGCAGGAGATGCATCACAGGGCTGGTGCTGGTCTCCTCATGGCTCATTAGCCAGCCAGAAGGTGAAGGCAGAGAGAGGGGGGAAGGTTCCTAGGTCCCTCCATATCTAGAAGTCACACCCACAAGGAGGCACCACAATTGTCAATTGTGACCTGATTGACAGAATAGACTCCACCCTTACACTTTAAGGCACAAAATTATGTAACTACCAAACCCACATACCCGCCTTCTCTTGGAGTCCTGCAGAGCTCAACAAAGCTGTGGCACAGGCAGGTAGGAGGGATTCTGTGGAATTATTGCCATGCTTACTTGCTCTGCTCCACTGGGAAGGAGCCATGGAAGTGTGGTGGACTACAAGTTGAGCTGCTAACCGCAAGGTCAACAGTTCCAAACCACCAGCTGCTGCATAGGAGAAAGAAGAGGCCTTCTACTCCCACAAAGACTTACAGCCTCACAGACCCTCAAAGGCAGTTCTATTGTGCCCTGTAGGGTTGCTGAGTCAGAGCGGGCTCTAAAACAGTGAAGTTTTAAGTTTGGGTACCAATAGTAGTGCAAGATGGCTTTCAAACAGAAGGTGCAGGATGTGGTGAAAGCTGCACTGATGAGCATTTATGAGGACCTTTGGTACTGCTGCCATTCAGTCAGTGTGTCCTCCTGTGGCAGCTGGTGTGGTGCTGTGGTGCTTGAGGCAGTGAGGTCAGTATTTCAGATACCAGCAGTACCATCTATCAGAGGTAGGTTTCAATGGGACATGCAGACTCAGAAGACCAAGGAGAATGACTGCCTGCTCTCCTTTTGAAAGTTAACCAGTGATACCTGATGGGGGAAAATGTCTCTGTAGGTGTGATTAAGGGGATGATTCTGAGGTGGAGACACAAACCTGGATTATCCACTTAGCTCCTATGGTAACCCATGTACTTATAAGACAAAGAGGGGAGCAGTAGAGCCAGAGGGGGAAGTGTGAGATTGCAGGCTGGGCTCTCAGTGCTGTAGCCACAAGCTCAGGAATGCAGGTGGCCTCTAGGGGCTAAAAAAAAAGACAGGGGATGAAGCTTCCCCTACAGCCCTGTGGAAATTTTCGTGTGTGCCCTGTGAAGCCCACTCTGGACTTTTGGCCTCCAAAGCTTTAAAGTATTATGTCAGTGTTGTTGGAAGCCCCCACGTGTGCAACCACTCCTCATAGCAGTGGGGAGAAAATAATCCAAGGTGGTTATACAAGGTGAGAGAGTTACACATGCTGGATGCTGGATGGGGTTCATGCTGGGGGAGAGAGCGGGGAGACTGAGGACCTGTGAGAGAGAACAGGGCAACAGGAAAGGGCCATTGTTTGCAGTGGGATCTGAATGGGTGAAAGTCCAGAGGATGGAAACTTATTTGTGAAAACTGGATGTGTTGTGAGTGTTCAGGGGTTAGTCCAGAGCAGGCAGTGCCTGTTGAATTAATTTATTGGAGCCTGTGTGTGGCAGCCATGTACTCGTGTGTCAGTTTCATGATTGGGAGTCTAGGGGTGGAATCTAGCCTGTCAATCTGGAGATAGCCAATCAGTAACCAATGAGGCCTCTGTGTGGGCATGACTTTCCCCTGAGAATTCTGGGAAGTGGCGTGATATTTCTCAATTGGAGAAGAGAGACTGGATTGAGTCTCTGAGACAAAGAACTACTGACAAGACTAGATGACAGCATGCTGATCAATCCTGATTCCTGGAGACTGGAGGAGCTAGAGGAGAGGTTACATGGCCTTGCCCTGATGGAGCCAAACTTCTGAGGCCAGAGAAGCCACGTGGAGATTCCTGCCCGTGCTGAATTGCTTGGGAGGCCACGGGGAGACCCTTGCAAGTGCTAAGATGACTCTTCTGCTTCTACTGCCACTGGACACACAAGACTCTGCACCCACTGGCCTGTGATTGCCGTGGTGTCATTGCACGTGCTTCCTGAGATGGAAGGAGACCTTATTGACTGGTATCAGTCATATGGACTAATATTGGATTGTGACTTTGGACTGGACTGGGCTAGGATGCTTTCTCAATGTTCCATTACTCTTGTCTATAAACCTTTCCCTAATATCCATATGCATGTCTATGAATTTGTTTCTCTGGTCTACCCGGACTAACACACTGTGCATGCATGTCTAGCTTGCTACTATTCAGGTGGCAAAGTGCAGAGCAGAGAGGCTGTTACTTGACCTGGACCAGCAAGAACTGGGAGGGAGGTACACCAAAGTGCTTCTATGGAGAGCCTGTCCCCAGCACCAGGAAAGGCCACAGGGGCTGAAGCTGACTTCAGCCTGGCCAATGGGTCCCTCTGCTCACCATCAGGCTCTGGTCCTTTCTCCAAAGTTTCTGGGAGATTTTTTGTTTGTTGGTTGGTTGGTTGGTTGGTTGGTTGGTTTTTATTTGGAGGGGGGGGGGAGCATCACTGCTCTCTGGTGGTGGGAGTAGGAGGCCCAGCCCCGCTGCTGAAATTGAACCTCCGTCCCAGTGGGCCGCAGTCCCGCGCACAACCGCTATGCCACCGGGGCTCAGCCCAGTTTCTGGGAGATTTTTGACACACAGAGAAGTCCTGGTGGATTGTGAGCTGCTAACTGCAAGGTCGGCAATTGAAGCCCATAGGCTGTGCCAGAGAAGAAAGATGTGGCTTTCTGCTCCTGTGGAGACTTACAGTCTTGGGGGCAGACAGGGGCAGTCCAATCTGCCCTATAGGGTCACTCAGAAAAGACTCAATGGGAGAAGCTTTTGTTCCCTCTTTCCCCCTTTCCACCTCAGACTGAAATCAGGTATGCCTTCCAAGTCCCTGGAGGACATGATGTGTCAGAAATGAATCAAGGGCCTTAAGAGTATTCCAAAATAGGCATTTCCGTAGAAGTGGGTATGTTTTCAGGAAGTGAGGGGTTTCTCTTTGAAGTGAGTTTGGATGCTTGCTTTCAATTTCAAGCCTACTTCCCACTACATGCCGGATTTGGGAAGGTCTCTGTGTTTGACTGGACTCTGTGAAGAAGAAAACCAGAAATACTTATGTATGTGTGGGTTGTGTGTAGGTGTGTGTGCAAATTTATATCAAGAAAATAGACCCCACTCCTGTACAAGTGGGACCGTCTGAGTCTTCACAGACTCCATGTCCGGGGGCCAAAGGTTTGTCTGGGGTCTTCTCCTCATGGGAATAGTTGTGTGGTTGGTGACTAGCTTGAGGAAACATAATTACATCAGGACTGTGATTCCAATAAGACTGTAGCATCCCACCTAATCTCATAGCATTATGGAAGCTTCCAGTTGATGGTCTGTGATTACATTGTTTTATGTCAGGTTATGAGGCTGGGGGGGGAGGTGTTCCTAAGTGCTAGCTGTCAATCACTGATAATCCTGGCCCATCAAAGTGAGTTGTCTTAATTGATATTCTCTATTTTACTTCTCTGGGTTTCAGTATACATTGCAATGACTACGCAGAACTAACGGGATTCAGGATTAAGGGATCTATTCAGGAAGCCATCAAGGTATAATGTCGATAAGACTTGCTCAGAATACGTGTCTTTTGGAACCTGTTACAAAGTTCTTTTGGGTCTGATAATAAGTTCTCGAGGTGGTAAAGGACATCAGCTTTCTTGGATTGACAATCAACGTTCCTGGCAGCAGCAGGCACAAGATCAAGCGACCCACTGCCTTGGGGAAATCTGCTGCAAAGACTGCTTTAAAATGCTGAAAAGTAAGGAGGTCACTTTGAGGACTAAAGGACACCTACCCCACGCTATGGCGTTTTTAATTGCTTCTTATGCTTGTGAAAGTCGACCATTGAATAAGGAAGATAATTTGATACATTTGAACTCTGCAATTGATGGAGAATAGTAAAGTACTCTGGACTTCTAGAAGAACAGACCGATTTGCCTCGGACGGAGTACAACCAGAAGTCTCCTTAGAGGCAAAGATGGCGAGACTCCATTTCATGTGCTCTAGCCGTGTGATCAGAAGAGACAAGCCCCTGGAGAAGAACACCGTAGTTGGTGAAGTGGAGGACAGGGGCAGTGAGGACGGCGTGCTCTGAGATGGAATGACGGCTGCAACAGTGGGCTCCCACATAAGAACGACTGTGAGGATGTGGCAGGGCTGGGTGATATTTCGCTTTGTTACACATAGTGTGGCTATGAGATGGAACTAACTCAATGGCACCCAGCAACTGCAATTAAGCCCCAAAAGAACATACTTCACCGCTGGCAGCTTAAACCCCCAAACATTCAGCTCCAGCTCCATGGGCCAGCAAGACTAGCTCCCTGAGTTATGGGTCCAGAGACAGCCTGCTTTGAAAGCCTCAGCCTAAAGACACTCAGCTCCACTTCTACAGAACAGTCAGTCCAACATCTCCAATTAAGTGCCCAGCAAGCTGGCCTCCTGCACAAAACCACTCCACTTACTCGCTTCTTGGGTTGGGACTTCCACCACCCTGTTCCATGCCCTGGCACCTGGTTCTGTTGCTGCTTCTCTGATGTCCCAGCTGTTTCTGGATCTGGGGGGGGGGAGGGGTCAGTGATCAGGGATATCTGGTCCAGTGGATGGGTTCCATTCCTAGCTTTTGCTGGTAACCAAGATCCCTTTCTCCTATTTCTCATTTTATGCACAGCAAATGAGGCTGTCTGCACCCATAACCATGTATAGTCCGAAAAACCTGTGTTAGTGTTGGTAGACTAGAGAAACAAATTCATAAACATGCATATGACTATAAGGGAAAGGTTTCTATACAAGAGGAATGGAACATTGAGAAAGCATCCCAATCCAGTCCAGTCCAAGGTCATAAATCTGATATTAGCTCATATGTGTGATACCAGTCTATAACGTCTCCTTCCCACTCATGAAGCATGTGCAGTGACATCACAGTGACAGAGAATCACAGGTCAGTGGTGCAGAGTCTTGTGTGTCCAGCGGCAGTAGAAGCATCCCAGCTTTGGCAGGGGTTCCCTCATGGCTCCTCATTTCCAAGACACAGGGTCAATCAATAGTATCTATTGGCGGTAGAAGCATCTCAGCGCTGGTAGGGGTCTCTCTGTGGCTTCTCTGGCTTCAGAGGTCTGGTAACATCAGGGTAAGGCTGTGGGGCTTCTCCTCCAGCTCCCCCAGTTCCTCAGACACTGCCATCTTGTCTTGTCAATCAAGTTTCTCCCAACAACTAGGGAGATGGTCTCTCATCTCCATGAGGGAAGCATCGTGAGACTTCTCAGAATTCTCAGAGCAAGCCATGCCCACAGAGAGGTCTCATTGGCTAGCTCCAGATTGACAGGCTAGACTCCACGCCTACATTCCCAATCATGAAATTGACACATGAGTACAAGATTGCCACAAAACCCTATGAAGTAGTTCTACCCAGTCAGTGTTACTTCCATGGCAGTCGGTTTAATGGTCTTTTCCATGTTGCCAAATAGATATTTGTTGAATAGTGAATACACCCCCACCCCCAAGCTGTGGGCTTTTTAATTGCCTCACAGGGATGTGAATGTTAGAAAGCGAATGCAGAAAACTGAACCAGAGGAACGGATGCATCTGGGTCACAGCGTTGACAAAGAACAATGACTCTACCATGGGCTGCCAGGAGAACAAGCAAAGGTGTCTTGGAAGATGTACAATCAGAACGAGGACGATGAGACTCTGTTTCCGTGATCAGGGGACATCAGTGCTTGGAAAAGACCTTCGTGCCTTGTGAAGGAGAGAGAGTTGATGACAAAGAGGAAGATGGGTGGACACAGTGGCCATGGGCTCAAACATAGTAGCGACAGTGAAATACCACAGGGCCAGAGAGCATTCCATTCTGATATTCTTAGAGTCTCTGTGAGTCAGAACAGACCCCACAGCCCCTCAGAGGAACAGCAACAAGCCCCATTCCACTTGGAGTCTCTCGACGATGCAAAGGAGAATGGCTTCTGGCTGCTGCCCAAAAGGTCGAAGAATAAATCTACCCAGGAGTCCTTCAGAAAAAACAATTTATTCACCAATTTATTCATCCCCACCTCCCAAAATACCAACCCTTGCAAACCCTCTGTAACCCAGTTCTGCTCTGAGACAGAGACATGGGATTATCATGAACTGGAGTCAACCTGACAAGGACCTGATGCGATGGAAACTGCCCATGTTCTGATGGCATCAGTGAGGAAATGGGGGTGCGGGAAGATTCACCACGCTGTCCTTCATCATATAACCATGGAGAGAAAAGACCAAGATTCACACCCAGGAGGGCCGACTCTGAAACCTTGCCTCTGACTTATCAGTGAATGTGTCCTGGAAAGATGGGGACAACGTTATTTCCCATAGCAATATGGACCTCGACCACTTGAAGGTGCTTTCTAGGCAAACTGGTTAAAGAAACCAGAGGAGAACACCCTTTCCTTTTTTCCCCGATTGATTTTTATTGGGGGCTCTTACAGCTCTTATAACATTCAATACATCATTTGTATCAGGCATATTGGTACACATGTTGCCATCTTCATTTCCAAATATTTTCTACTTGAGCCCTTTGTATAAGCTCCTCTTTCCCCCTCCTTTTAAAAAATCATTTTATTTTGGGCTCGTACAAGTCTTATTATAATACATAACATCCTTTCCAATGAAGACGCATCAGTGGCTGGTTGAACCCTCCTGCATGCTTAGAGATTGTCCTCTCAACACATTGGCATCAGAGCAGTCCCTTGGACATAAACTCATTAGATTGTGTTGAAATGAGAATCGCTGCTGCAGGGTGCCCATGGCCTTCTGGAAAAGCTGTGGAGGCCCCCAAGAGACAGTGAGAACTGAGGGCCCAGCCTGGTCCTGGGTCTCCAAGATCCACCTGCCAGGCTTGATGCATCTCTGCTGGGGAGATAACCCTAATTCCTCTGGTGCCACCTGGTGTGGCGGCCTCATTGGCATGAAGAGCTGCCATCAGGATCTGGCTGAGTCACCATGCACCTCTGACTTGACGGAAGAAAGCTAGGCTGGTGGAGCTGCCTGTGAACGCTGCCTGCAATGTCACACTGATTTTGCCCAGAAGTTAATAGTTCACTAGCTGTGCATGCACAGACTCATGAGAGGGGAAGGTGGGCGACACAAATCGGTGCCCCACGGAAGGTCAACTAACGTTAGAAAGAGCTGGGAAGGATTGGTGTCCACCTCTGGCCCAACACCTCCATTCACCAAAAAGGCTTCTGAAAGCCCAGGTGCTCCTGGGAGATCAAGACTTTGCAGAGCTCCGGCTCCAGCGAAAGGCAGCTAAGAGGAAGGCACGCGTGACATGCAGTTTATCAAGTGTGCCAAAGCTTGGCTATGTTCAGCATCCAGTAATTCGTCCGCACTGTGGGCTTCGATGCTTCTCCTCAGTGTGGACCACAGGCTCAGAGGCCTTTCAAAGCTCATGAACCTCCCCTAGGTCCAGGGAAGAGCATGGCCAGTCTGGCACCCTCACGCGGGCCTTCCTGAACCACAAGGCCCAGCGGATCAGCACGCCCACAGTCACGTGTCTCATCCTGGACACCCTCAGCTACCTACTCTCACAACCCATTTGGAAGCCTTCCTGGTCAGTGATATCGGGAGCGGCAGTTTGCAAATGTTTGTTTACAGGGGACTAATGAACTGTTTGCACATGGTGAATGAAGGGGAGATCAACTTTCTCTCTAAGTAGGGTGTAGTAACACCCCAGCCTCCCTTGTTTTGGGGTCAGAAATGTCCACATCTTTCTGGGGAAAATGCAGCCCCTTCTGCAAAGAGAATGACCGGAGAGTCTCAGGACTCTGGGGCACCCCTGTAGCTGCACTCCCTGCCTGCTGTTCAAGCCCTTTAAGCAGGATGTTCCCCTTCTCTGAGCTCCAGTCCTCTGGACCTAAGAATCGGGAACAGAACAAGGGCCCATTCTCCAGGCTCATGCTGAAACTTTCTGAGAAGAGACCGTGGCATGAGTCCAAGCAAGGCTTTGGATGCAAGACGGAGGGTCAAGTTGAGAGGTCCAAGAGGGGAGGTTTCTGATTCCTGGCCCCTGGGCCACTCACATCTCCTCTTAGAAGAAAGACAGCCCCCCTCCCAAATCACCCCAGGAAGCACAGTTTTCCTTGGAGAAAACATAAAATGACCAACCGTGGTACTGCACGTTGGTACAAAGATGGTGGGCAAAATTACAGAAAGCCAAGTTGGAAAATTCATCCTTACTCACAACCTCAGCCCAGGGGGGATGGACAACAGGGAAGTGGGTGAAGGGAGATATCGGATGATATGAAAATCATGATAGTTTCAAAGTTATCAAAGGTTCATGAGAAATGGAGGGTGGGGGAGGGATGGAAAAAGAATGAGGAATTGAAACGAAGGGCTCAATAAGAAAGAGAATATTTTGAAAATTATGATGTCAACATATGTGCTTGACACAATAGATGAATGAATGGATGGACAGATTGTGATAAGAGCTGTATGAGCTTCCAATAAAATGATTTTTAAAAAAAGATTGAACTTCTCTCCTTTTTTTTACTTCTCTCCTTTTTTAACTCCACTTATCCATCCAGATCCATTCATCCAACCACCATCCATTCACCCACTTCCCCACTCACTCATCTTCTTATCCCTCTTACTCCTCTTCCTCTTCTTCCATCCATCCATCCATCCATCATCATTCAACCATCTCTCCATTCACTCACTCTCCCACTAATTCACCTAATTATCCATGCATCCAACCTTTATCTATGCACACACCCCTCCACTCACTCACTCTCCCCTTTACTCGCCTAATTATCCACACATCCAATCATCATCCATGCACACAGCCCTCCACTCATTCACTTCTCTATCCATCCATCCACCCGACGAACCCTTGGTCCCTATGGAGATCTGTGTTCTGTCTAGGTGATACAAGGAAGAATAAGAATAAACACAGCCCTGCCAAATCAGAAGGTACAGAGGCCTCTCTTCAGAATATTATCCACTAAAGAAAGGTGCAAGGACAAGATATGAGGTCAATTGACAATGGGGACGTACCTTTGCACATCACAGTGATCCTAACTGTAACCCCTCCTTCACTTCCTCTGGCTTCATGAGATACATACAAACAAATAAACTCTGGACTCAAAGAACTGAAAATTTCAGATTTGGTGGGGCCCTCTTTCAGCAGAATATCTCAGGAAAGTTGATTTCATCTAGAACGGCAAAGAAATCATGCCTACCTGACCTGCTTCACAGTGTGAGAAGCCAATGAAAGAAAGAACTATGAAGCTTAAGCATATGACTCTTCCTTGCGGCTGGCAGTGGTCGGGGGCTATGCTCCCACTGGGACTGCTGGACCCTCTGAAACCCAGAGGGTCTCATGTGCAGGAAGACATGCAGGCCGAGCCTGCAGAGGGGGGTCCTTCTATCTGTGGGGTGCTACAGCAGGTTGCAAGTCCCCAGGGCAATGGCAGGTCAAGTGCACCAGTCTGGGCAGAGGTCCATGATCTAGAGCTGTCAGGAGTCGGTCAGAAAGCATGAGCAGAGGTGATAAGGTTTCTGCATTGCCTCAAGTGGATTCAGCTGCCTGGCTGCTAATCTGTATGGGTGCCATTGGTGGTCTCGGGTGAAAATGATGATTCCACAGGCCCACGTCAGGGTAAGAGTGGTGGGACCCTCTGTCCTCTCAAATAAGCTGGATGCTCAAGGTAGATGGGACAGTTTTCTAGTGTGTGAATGGGGCTTCACAGTGGAGGGTTCTTAGTCTCCTGGCTGTGCTGTGTTCAGGTGTCAGGGAGCAGGTTCCAGCCCTAGCAACCCTGTGCACAGCCAACAACACACTGCTGGGCCCTGCACCGTCCACACCATCGTGGTCGCGTTAGAGCCCATGGTTGCAGCCTCTGTGTCTGTCAATCCATCTCCTCCAGAGTCTTCCTCATTGTCACTGCCCCTCTGCTTTACCAAGCTGCACGTCCTTCTCCAGGGCCTGCTCTCTCCTGACACTGTGTCATGGAAGGAGTGTTCATAGGGGTTTGACTAGACACTCAGATGTGTGTCAGAAAGAGCTTCATGTAAAAGAGTAACTGGATATTAAGGAAAAATAACCCAGCCCAGTCCAAATCAAGTCCATAAGTCCGACATTAAACCATATGTCCCAAACCTGTCTGTAAATTTCTCTTCAGGCTCACACAACACAGGCAATGACACTGAGTGCAGGAATATCACAGGCCATTGGGTGGAACCATCAGGAGAGGTGGAACCATCTCAGCGCTGATGTGAGTCTCCACGGGGCTCCTCCAGCTTCAGGGCTCCAGTTCCCCAAGGGGTCTCAATGGGGCTTGTCAGCAGGAAGACAAGCAGAGTGAGGAGTCTGTATCTGGTCTCCAGGGAGCTTTTTATCACCTTAGTGCCTCCAAAATAAGGTCATCAACCTGCGACATGATTGAGAAACTAGACTTCACCCCTTTGCAGGTTTATAAGAAATGATGCAGCTGTCACACAGAGGAAGTCCATTTTCACAGATTCTGTGTGGTCTCTGGAGGCAGATCCACCTTGCAACTTCTGTGCAGCTAATGGAAAGCCCAGGGTGCTGGAACATGAGGGCTGCGGTGGGTGAGTGTGGAAAGTCATGTGTGTGGTCTGGGCGACCTTGGAGCTCCTTCAAGAAACCCACAGCTGACCTTCAGACTGTCACCCATGGAAGTCATGGCCTGCAGGCTGGGAGAGCAAGGTCTGGCCCTCATATCCCAGTCCTGCTCAGTGGTCAAGGATGCTATCTTACTTGAATCCACAATCAATGCCCATGGAAGCAGCACTCAAGAGGTCAAATGACATATTTTATCGGGTAGACCTACTGCAAAAGACCTCTTTAAGGTGTTCACAGAGGTGAAAGACCTGCCACTTTGAGGAATGAGGTGCACCTGATCCAAGACATGGTATTTCAATCACCCTGTAGGCATGTGAAAGTCAGAAGATGAATAAGGAAGACTAAAGAAGGATTGATACATCTGAATTCTGGTGCTGGAAAGGAATATTGAAAGTACCATGGACTGATAGGAAACAAATAAGTAAATAGATGATAGATGATAGATAGATAGATAGATAGATAGATAGATAGATAGATAGATAGATGTCTTGGAAGAAGTACATCCAGAACACTCCCTGGAAGATGGCAAGACTTTGTCCCACCTACTTTGGACAGAGCATCACTGGAGACCAGTGCCTTGAGAAGGATACCATGCTTGATTACAGAAAAGGGCAGAGAAGAAGAGGAAGACCTTCAAGGAAATGGATTGACATGGTGGCTGTAACAAGGGGCTCCCACGTGACACCAATTGTAAAAGCAACACAGGTCTAGGCAGGAGTTTGCTCCATTGAGTCAGATGAGCCCCAGGAACATAATAACCACAGACAACAGCAGCTCTACCAACACTCCCCCCCCTCCCAACTCATCTCTTCCAGCCACTAGGCACTTCCAAGAGGGTGAACCCTGCCTTCCCACCTGCCCTGTTCCAAGGGGACAGGGGGCCTCTGCATCCTCTTTCTGCAGCCGTTTTCTATGTGACAGGACAAGACACCAAGCTGGATGGCCCAACCCTTCTGGTGGAGGGTGAATTATTTAGGCAACACAGCTACAGCCTCCAGTTGAGCCTCAGGCTGGGCAGAGTGTGTGAGCCTTTTGTTCTCCAGCTGGCCTGTAGAACTGCATAGAGCCGGTGCAGTAAATAATACCGCTATTGTCTGCCTGTGTCAGAGACAGACAGAAGGTAGATTTGGCCCATGTCCAAACACCGCAAGGACCACTCATAGTCACAGTGTCCAATTACTGCTAGCTAGACGATAAATGCACCTCTCTCTCTCTCTCTCTCTCTCTCTCTCTCTCTCTCTCTGTTTCTCTCTCTCTGTGTGTGTCTCTCTGTCATGTTCTCTCTCTCTTTCTCTGTCTGTCACTCACTTGCTCTCTTTTGAGTGAACTACTTGAAGAATGGACAGTCTTAGTGGACCCTGTATAAAGGGGCGTTTTACTGCATCCAGCAATGGAGGAACCAGAGTGCTATTCACAACAGAAACCAAACTGACAGGGGTGGAGCCTGTTGGAATAGTAGTCTAGTGAGCTGAAGAGGAAGTTGGGCTTCGGCTTCCTGGAAGAGTAATCGAATCCAAGCAATGCCTGCAAGGCTGAGTTTCCTTGCTCTACTTCAAGATTTCAAAGAAGCTTCTAGAAGCAGCCAGTAGAGAGTCCAAGAGTTGCCCAGCTCTGGCCCCGGGCACAACGAGCTGCAGGATAGGATGGAATGCAGATTGATGGTCATGATGAAGCTGATGGTCACACTGATGTTGATGAGAACGGTGATAGCAGGGAGCAGAGCGTGAACTCTGAATGTTCGCCGACCTCTGCCACAGACCCTCCTCTCCCCCTCCAAGTGCTTTACTCACCTGTGTTGTGATCACGGTGTGTCATTGGGTCAGTTCTGACCCACAGCAGCCCTCCATAGAAGACGCTGCCTGACTCTAAACTGGCCTCATAATCCCTGTCAAGCTTGAGGCTCTTATTGCAGCTGCTCTGACGATCCATCTTGTTGAAGGTCATCCTCTTTGTCTGCTGACCCTCCAACTTTACCTTCTCCACGGGACTGGTCTCTCCTGAGAATTGTCTAAAATGCATGCAATGGATGCTCTTGCCTAAGGAGTATTCGGGCTGTACTTCATCCAGCACAGATGTACTCCTTCTTTGGGTGGTCCATGGGAAAATTATGAGGGAATTGTGATAGGTGACAAAGCTTTACAAATGAGACACGACGGTTTCGGAAGTTCCAGTGACATTCTCCGTGCCACACTGAGTGGGAGAGCAGGACAGGAAGCCATGAGTAGCTTGTTTTACTCCAGACCTCAAGTGCCTTGAAACACACTCCAGCGCTTGTAGAGAGTGGTCTCGGCGGCTCAGCAGGTTACTGTAAAGTGTCA
The DNA here is from genome assembly GCA_004026705.1 of Nesogale talazaci. NCBI lineage: Eukaryota > Metazoa > Chordata > Mammalia > Afrosoricida > Tenrecidae > Nesogale > Nesogale talazaci. The sequence goes on from PVJH01025259.1 coordinate 31,327, forward strand.
GAGTCTTAGAAACCCACAGAGCAGACCTACTCTATCCAATATGGTCGCTGTAAGTCAGAATTGACTGTGGCTGGGAGGCTGGGTTAATTCTTCTTTCTTTTTTCATTTTTGGAAGCTTGTAAGACACAACATGCAAGCAGCAAACCACACCTTACTAGGAGGGGTTTGGGAGAGGCCAAGCACATGAGTGCAGGGTCAAGCGCTGTATCAGGTGAACTGTTGGTGGTCTGCAAACAGATGGTGGGCAGCCAGAGAGGTGGACAGATTGGTCCCTGCCTCAGTAAGCTCGTGATCTCAGTCTGATTCTGCTGCTTTGTCCTGTGAAAGCCTCTGGGGTCTCATATAATGTGTTAGTCTGGGTAGACAAGAGAAACAAATTCATAGACACATGTATGACTATAAGGGAAAGGTTTATATACAAGAGGAATGGAACATTGAGAAAACATCCCAACCCAGTCCAGTTCAAAGCCATAAGTTCAATATTAGCC
>PVJH01025260.1:0-31789 GCA_004026705.1 Nesogale talazaci
ACAAATGGAAAAAATTAACACTGCTAAAAGTTGGTTCTTTGAACGAATTAACAAAATTGATAAGCCATTGGCAGACTTAACCAAAGAAAGGAGAGAGAAAATTTCAATAGCAAGAATAAGGGATGAAAGAGGGGATATCACAACTGATCCTAATGAAATCAACAAAATAGTCACTCAGTACTACAAAGATCTATACTCCAATGAACTCAACAATTTGGAAGACATGGACAAATTCTTGGAAAAGCAATCTCTTCATAGATTATCCCCAATGGACGTCAAGAATCTTAACAGATCCATAACAATAGAAGAAATAGACAAGTTTATCAAGGAGCTACCAACAAAAAAATCTCCTGGGCCAGATGATTACACAGGAGAATTCTACCAAGCATACAGGGAAGAACTGACACCAACCCTACACAAACTCTTCCAAAGCATAGAAAAAGATGGCAAACCCCTTCAATGAAGCTAGTATAACACTGATACCCAAACCATGAAGCTAGTATACACTGATACCCAAACCAGGCAAGGGTCCCACAAGAATTGAGAACTACAGACCAATATCCCTAATGAATATTGATGCAAGATTCCTTAATAAAACACTGGCCAATAAAATATAAAAGTATATAAAACAAATAATTCACCCTGACCAAGTGGGGTTCATACCTGGAATGCAGGGGTGGTTCAACATACAAAAGACCATTAGTATCATTCACCATATTGACAGGAAAAAATATAAGAATAATATGGTTATATCCATAGATGCTGAAAAAGCATTTTACAATATTCAACACCAATTCCTGTTCAAGACACTCAAGAAGATAGGAATAGAAGGAAAATTCCTCAAGACAATACAAGCTATATATGAAAAGCCAACAGCCAGTGTGATAGTCAATGGAGAAAATTCAAATACAATCCCACTGAAAGAGGGCACCAGACAAACATGTTGATTGTCTCCTCTATTGTTCAATGCCATACTGGAGGTTTTAGCTAACAGCATAAGGCAAAGAAAAGACATAGAATGTATACGACTGGGAAAGGAAGAGGTGAAATTATCATTATTTGCAGATGATATGATTATATATATGGAAAATCTCAAAAGCTCCACAAAGGGATTACTGGAAACAATAGAGGAGTATGGCAGAGTGGCAGGATACAAGGTCAAAAATCAGAAGTCAATTGGCCTGCTGTACACATCAGATAAGACTACAGAACAGGAGATAAAAAAGAGGTATGCTTCACAATAGCCAAGCATAAATTGAAATATCTAGGGATATACGTGACAAAAAGAACAAAAGATCTATATGAGGAAAATTATAGAACACTATTGCAAGAAACCAAGAATGATTTCAAGAAATGGAAAAATATCCCATGCTCGTGGATCAGAAGACTCAATGTAGTAAATACGATAGTCCTACCAAAGACACTATATAAGTTTAATGTAATATCGTTACAAGTACCATCCTCCTTCTTAAAAGAAATGGAAAAAAATGATTGCCAACTTCATATGGAGAGGGAAGAAGTCCAGAATTAGTAGAGAACTCCTCAAGAAGAAGGACATCATGGGAGGGTTTGCCTTACCTGACTTTCGCACATACTATATAGCCACAGAGGTCAAAACAGCAAGGTATTGGCATAATGACAGATACTCAGACCAGTAGAAAAGAACAGAAAATTTAGAAGTAAAAACACCAGCATACAGACAACTGATCTTTGATAAGGGTTCCAAAAGTATCAAATGGGAAACAGATGCCTTTTTCAACAAGTGGTGTTGGAAAAAAATGGATATCTACCTGTAGAAAAATGAGGCAAGACCATTACCTCACTCTATGCCCTAGAATAAATTCAAGGTGGATTACAGACCTTTAAGTAAAACCCCAAACCATTAGGGTCATCAATGAGGGAATTGGGAACAACCTGAGAAAACTGGCACAGGGACTTCATAGGCTAACAGAAATAGGGAAAGACACAAATACAGAGGAGGCTCAAATAGACAAATGGGATATACTAAAGATAAAACACCTGTGCACATTGAAAGAAATCACCAAGAGAGTAATAAGAGAGCAGACAGACTGGGAAAACATCTTTGGGAATGACAGATAAGGCCGTATTACTAAAATCTACAATACCCTGATAGCTTCCAAAAAGAGCAAAACTAAGTGCCCACTGAGGAGGTGGGCAAAGGAATTAAACAGACGTTTCACAGAGGAAAAAACCAGAGAGGTATATATTATATATATATATATATATATATATATATATATATATAGTGGGGAGATAGGGTCGCTTATACACTGCTAGTGGACCTGCAGTTATGTGCAGCCACTATGGAGATCACTTTGGAGATATCTAAAACAGATGGAAATTGGACTACCATACGACCCAGCATATTCCCCTGCTGGGCATATACCCAGAAGAGACAAGCAACAATTCACGACCAGAGATCTGTGCCCCAATGTTCATTGCAGGACAGTTCACAATTGCAAGGAGTTGGAAGCAGTCCATATTCCCATCAACTGATGAATGGATTAAAAGGCTGTGGCACATACATACAATGGAGTACTATGCATCGCTGAAAAGCAGTGATGAACGCATGAAGCACGTCACCTCATGGGAAGAACTGGAGGAAATTATGCTAAGTGAAGTTAACCAAGCGCAAAAGGACATGTACAATATGAATCCGCTAAGGTAAGCATATAAATAATTTTAAAATTGAAAGGGGCATTGGGAAAAAGCTTCTATATAGAGAAAATCCTGGGAGAAAGGCCAGGTAATATGGCAGGGGCCAGATCAAATCTAGGGCTACATATGTTAGCCATCAAGGCGGGGGGGGAGGGTGAGGGGGGTCAGATGGCGATGTGTAGAAAGGGAAGGGGGCACTAAACCATCAAAGGGGAGCATATTGTTTATATCTCCAGAGGGAAAGAGGGACCAAACTTAAACCCGGAGACCCAGGTTGTGAATGCAGCACGACAGCATGGAGTGGAGAACCAGTGGAGGGACCTGAGAACACAACCCCAACCCCAACTATAGGGGCAGCCACCTCTCTACCAGAGGAATTTGCCTTGGAGGCCAGGACTGAAACTGAAGCTTGGGGAGTGAGATAAGCCTGACCAGAGCACATGAGAACAAGTGAAAGTGGAGGAAGAGAGAATGGCATGCATCCTGGCCCACCGAGCCTTCAGGATGCTATTCCCACTCAGAAGAGCTAATGCACAAAGGTGGGCCCCACTATAAAATATGGCTACCCTTGCTGACCCAAGCCCTATCGGGGCCAGGATGAAGAAGCGGGGTCAAGATTATACCCCGTCAGACACAACCACACCAATGCAAAGAACTAAGAGTGTGCAACAGAGCGTAGAGTTATAGATGGAGTGCCAAGGATATAGTTTGTGGCCAGGGTATTGGAACCCTATCATACTCAACTAGGGCTCACTCTAGGAGGTCAACTACAGACCTTGAACTTTATACAGGTTTTTATATTGCTATTATTTTTATTATTGTGTTACATATTGTATAGTACATTGAGGGAGTTTTTTGCTGTTGTTATCATTGTTTTATTTGCTTAAGTTGCTCCATTTTAGGGGACCTTTTTTGTGCATATTGTTACCTCTGCATGTCTATCTAGACAAGATAGACTGGACAAAGATGTTGGAGGCGAAAACCACAGGACTGATGTTTCCAGAGTAGGGGACATTGAAGAGGGGGAGGAGGGGGAAAGGTGGTGATGCTGACCAGCCCAGGAAAAAGGGAATAACAATTCATACAAATTCAGGGACAAGGTGATGAGAGAAGGTTAACTGGGATTGATTAAGACTAATGCAACAGAGAGAAAATACTGAAACCCAAATGGAGACTGAGCATGATAGTGGGACAAGAGGGAAGCAAATGGAAATAGAGGAAGGAACTGGGGCATTTACAGAGGTTCAAATACAGGTATGTACATAAGGGCATATATTTATAAGTGAGCATGGGCAAAAAGATTAACGTGCATACTTATAGGGTTAGTAGTAGGAAAACAGATGGGCATTGGACCTCCACTCAAGTACCTCCTTGTTTCAAGAACACATTGTTCTATTAAATTGGCATTCCAAGATTTTCACCTTTTCAACATGATCACTCAAGACAAATGTGTGCATAAGCAAAGGTGGCGAATAAAGCTGATGGTGCCTGGCTATCAAAAGAGGACGCATCTGGGATCTTAAAGGCTTGAAAGTAAACAAGCTGCCATCTAGCTCAAAAGCAACAAAGCCCACATGGAAGAAGCACACTAGGTTGTAGAATCATGAGGTGTCAAAGGGATTAGATATCAGTCTTCAAGAGCTAAAAAGCATAACATTGCATGCTCTCTTTCCTGATATGATCTCTGAGGATAAATGTGTGCATAAGCTAATGTGGTGAAGAAAGCTGATGATGCCTTGCTACCAAAAGATATAGCATCTGGGGTCTTAAAGGCTTGAGTAAACAAGCAGCCATTCAGCTCAGAAGCAATAAAGCCCACACAGAAGAAGCACACCAGCGTGTGTGACCATGAGGTGGTGAAGGGATCCAGTGTCAGGCATCAATGAACTAAAATTATATTATTATTAATGAGGGGGAGTACAGATTGGGGACCCAAAGCCCATTAATAGGTGAGGTGACATCCTCTTGCAGAGGGGTTACAAGGAAGAGATGAGTCAGTTAAGATACAGGGTAGTAGCAATGAAATATGCAAACTTCCTTTAGTTCCTGTGCTGCCTCCCACCCACTATCATGATGCCAATTCTACCATATAAATCCAGCTATACCAGGAGATGTACAGTGAAGTTGGAAACATGGGAAACTTAGGATAGATGATCCATTAAGACTAGTAATAGAGTGGTAATACCAGGAGGGTGGAGGGATGGGAGAACCAATTTCAGGGAGCTACACATAGCCTCCTCTCTGGGACACGGACAACAGGGAAGCGAGTGTTGGGACACACTGTACAGGGTACAGTATGAAAAAATACAAGTTGTAAATTACTAAGGGCTCAAGGGGAAGGGGGAAGGAAGAGTAATATAGGGAGATGATACTGGAGGACTGGAGGGAGGATGTTTTGAGAGTGATGATGGCAATGGGTGTGTAAATGTGGCCTGCATACAACTGATGTTGGTATGGATTGTGATGGGAGTTGTATGGGCCCCCAATAAAATGATTCATTAAAAGAAAAGGGGTTGAGGGGAGGGGAAGGAGGGGCTTTTTTTTTTTTAAAGAGGAGCTTGTGCCAAGGGTTCAAGTGGAAAATCTTTGGAAATGTATGTGGCAGCATATGTGTAAATGTGCTTGATACAAATGATATACTGAATGTTGTAATAGCTGTAAGAGCCTCCAGTAAAATTATTTTAAAAAATGATAGAACAAAGACATAGAGCTTTTCTAAAAGACTTGAAAATCTAGATAATTCTAATTCATGAATCTAGTGTGTAATATTTAAAAAGACATTAAAGATTCACACAAATTTAAATCATTTTCTTTTGTCTTCAATTTATGACAGTGTAGTGTGTCGCTATTTTAAAAATTCCAGAAGTTCTTTCTTTTTGTTGCATTAAAACATACAAACTCATGGGCAGCTGCGTTGGCAATTGCAGTGTGGTTTGCAGGTTCAAAATAAATGCTTAATTTTAAGGGCTTCACATGTTTGAGGACAAGTTATCCTGACCAAAAACACATCTCTTTTTCTAAAATTAAATGGGAATTCCAATTGAAACTGACTTCAATGGCAGCTGATTTTAGCTTGACTGGTGAGGAGAGTTGTAAACATATACAGATTACCAAAACCATGTGGATGCCAGGTTTGGTAAGAAATATGAGCCCCTTGTGGTCTTCAATTTAGCTTGTTTTCATCTTATCAAAGTAGCTGCTGAGACTAGTGATCAAAGATCTTTAAATAAAACAAGTATAAGTTTATTTATCGCTATAGGAATAATTCATCCCAAATAGCTACTACTGACTAATTTAAAATGTATTGATATCCACTGCTAACGCATTGATTCCAAGTCATAGTGACTCAAAGACAGAGTGGAATTAACTGCCTCTCTGGGTTTCCCTCGCTAGAAATCTTCCCAGGAGCAGAAACCCTCAATTTTCTCCCTCAGTGAACCTGGTGGGTTTGAGCAACTGCTCTCGTGGTAAGCAGCCCAACACAGGACACACTACATAGCACACCACTACATGATCAGAAATCTCAACTCTAGGGATAGTTATTTTTATTTCAAAAAATAGCCCTGAATATATTAGAAAATTCCTTTCCCCCCAAAGGAAGTGTTAGAGATTTGCTAATCTAAATGGGAACCACATCATTAACATCTGTTATATAATTATTTTGCCACCAATAAAACTTTCCAAGGGCATTGTTCTTGCTCCCTATTTTAATATTTATGTCAAAATACATGATTTATTTTTTAATTCATGCCCCACATTTTGCTTTCTTTGAGAGTTTATTTTAAACTAAAACTTTACATCTATTTTTAGCAGATTTTCAAATGCTATGAGTTACCATTTTAGTGCAAATAAAGAAATCAAAAGAGACATTGGAGTGCAGAAATCTCCCCAAAGTAGGATCAGATATCCTCATTTCTTGCATGCTGGGCTGTGAGAGCATTCGTTATGGGAGCATTTGACTAAAAGCTAAATCTTTTGAGAAGTCGACCTCTCAGCAGCAGCTAGCTGTACAGTAAATGCTTCCACATGCGATAAAAGCACAGTCTCTTTTTGTCTTTTTATTTTCCTTCCAGTCGATTAAGGAAATCATGTCTTTCTTACACAATTCAAGTGGAGGGATTGAAAGCATCAATAGTTCTGTCACAAAGACTAGACGGGAAAACTTGAGACCACAAGGAAAATTGCATTACTTCTGGGATACAAGTGATTCAAAATAAAGCCTCGTATTCTCTCTCTCTCTCTCTCTCTCTCTCTCTCTCTCTCTCTCTCTCTCTCTCTCTCCTCTGCTCACCTTCTTCTTACAATGCTCTAGCATTGTTATGGAAATCATGATTTGACTACATGACTGTAGAATTTGTAAATAGAACGTTGAATGTTTTCAGTGCTTACCAACTTGAAATTCTACAACTTGAAAGACACTGACTTAATTATATTGAGTTCTTATTATTGTTTTATAAAATACTTAGTGATATGGGCCTTTATATATATTGACCATACATTCATAAAAATGTATGAATCAAAGCAAAGTTTTTACATTCCAGGTGGAAAGGTTCACTCTAAAGGAAAGAAAAACCTGTCATGAACCTGAATCTCTTCCCAATCAGGGCCAGTTCTGCCCTCACCTATAGAGTCGCCGTGAGTCAGCAGAGACTGGATGTCCATGAGTGAATTGACATATATGTGTCTCGTATGTCTACAAAACAACCCACCCATGCCATTGCTTCCATCATGAGATGAACTTGAGCTTAGTAGACAAAGAATTGATGCATTTGAATAATGGTGTTTGCAGAAATACTGAAAGTTCCACAGACATTCCAGCTTACTTGTTTCAGAAGCCCCAGTCCATCGGTCTTGGAGGAAGTACAACCAGAAAGCTCCTTACTGGCAGAAGTGGTAAGATCGATCTCGTCTGATTCAGATACATTATCAGGAGAAGTCGGTCCTTGGAGAAGGGCATCATGCATGGTATAGTGGAAGGGTTGCGAAATCACAAACATACAAGAGACACTCAGTAAAAGAGGTTGACCCCAGGGCTCAAACATAGCCTCCTTGCTCACCCATAGCAACAATGTCGAAGACGTTGTAGGAAGGACCTGACCATGCTTCGGTCCCTTGGAGTCACAGTCCTCTCCCCACCACCTACCAACAACACACAAAAGAAATACGTGAAAGGAATGTTTGCGTTGCTGGCTGCTGCTCCCATAGGCATTGTTTGCTGATTCAAGTAAAATCAAGCCATTGAAAGCTTTAATCTTTTCTCTGTTGGGCACTATATTGCTTACTGGTCTAGTTGTCAGGATTTTTACATTGTATCTTATCTTTTATGCTGAGATGCAATCCATACTAAAAGCTGTGGTCTTTTATCTTCATCAGTAAGTAATTCGAGTCCTCTCCGCTCTCAGCAAATAAACTGTGCCATCTGCCTGTGGAGGACTGTGAATGCAGCTTCCTCCAGTTCTAATGACATAGTCCAAAACTTCTCAGATTGTTTGCTAAGCATATATAAGAGTATGATAAAGGACACCACCCTGCTGCATACTAGTCCACCGCATATTCCTTTTTTTGGTTCACACAATTCCCTCTTGGTCTATGTACAGGAACACAATGAAGTGTTTTGTAATCCCTGATCTTCTACATTTAATAGTTTGTTATGATTCACACAGCTGAAGTTGAATGTCTTTACACAGTCAACAGAACACAAATAAATACCTTTCTGCTATTCTTTCCTTTCAGCCAAACTCTAGCTGATGCCATCAATGATAGCCTTTGTTTCAATTTCTCTTTTCAATCCAGCTTGAATTTCTACTAGTTTTCTGTTAATCTTGACCACAATGCTGCAGCCATTGGTAGTTACTTTCCAGTTAATTTTTTGCCTCACGAACAGAAAACAAGACAGAAAATACAAAGCATAGAACCAGTGAATCAATTCAGACCTTAACAAGCCTATAGGGTGACACAGAACTTCACTTGTGGGTTTTCTGAGACTGTAAATGATGAGGAGTACAGTCTCATTTTTTTTTTTTGATGCAGTGACTAGGTGGTCTTGAATTGCTAACCTTGAAATTCACAGCCCAATATCTAACCCATTATACCATCACTGTTCCTTTTTGCCTTCTATTAACCCATATAAAATTAGTTGTGCCGGCTGAGCCCCGGTGGTGCAGTGGTTGTGTGTGGGACTGCGGCCCACTGAGATGGAGGTTCAATTCCAGCTCACAGGAGCAAAGGCTGGGCTTCCTACTCCCACCACCAGAGAGCAGTGATGCCTAAAAAAGAACTGAAAAAAAAATTAGTTGTGCCATGTTGTTGAATTCCATCTAATTCTTAATGGCCATATAACGATTGAGTAGCACTGCCTAAGAGGACTTCTTAAAATGTAATCTATCTAGGAGCAGATTTCTAGGTCTTTTGTCCTTTAGAATGGCTGGTGGGTTGGGGCTTCCCCATTTCTCTTAGCAGCTGAATGTTCATTCAGTGTGTCACCCAAATGCCACACTCCTTAAGTAAAGGTTCCATTCAATTAACCTTATGGAACTGTTCTACTCAGCTTCAATATGACATGGAATCAACTGAGCAGCATCTTTGGCTGTTTGCTTGCTTTTTGCCTGTTAGTCAATCTGAACAGAAATAGAAATCAGATTATTAATTTCTTCTGGAGAAGTAAATAATAAAATACAATTAAAGGATTTATAAGTATAAAGTATTTTAAATATTAAAGCTAAAATAGTGGCTTCACAAATATCTGCTACAGATACCTTCTCTAGTATCTGTACTTTGCTATGTTATTTAAATATTTATGACAAAACTATCTATAAGGATGTCTTTTAAAAAGAAGTCTTGATTGCATAGTGAGTTACAAGGTAAACTGTTGACCACAGGTCAAGGTCATTAGTCCCTCCAAAGGAGAAAGATGAAGCTTTCTACCAAGTTATAGTCTCAGAACTCCACAAAGGCTGTTCTTCCTTGTCCTGTAGGAGTGCTATGAGGTAGACATGACTTAATGGCAGTGACATGTCTTAAAGGAGATAAAACAGAATATGCAGTTTTTATATGTTATTTTAAAAATAATGGCGTCAAATGAAAATAGACCACTTTAAAATAAAATAAAAGTCTAAATGTTTTCTTGTCCAAGAATTAAGCAATCCCTGGGAAGGGATAGAGTTCAAATCTCCCTGCCGTTTCCTTGATTTGGACTCAGAGTGAGCCTGTGGGACAGGAAACGGTGCCCTTGTGTCACTGCAGCTCTTTCCAGGAGGAGAAGGCCTCATCTTTCTCTTGGATTGTGACTGCTGGTTTCAGTGCATGACCCATTAAGCCAATTGGACTTCTTTGGAGAGGGATATAACAGCATAAAACTATGTAAAAAAGAAAAAAATATTTCAGACTATATTAAAATTTAGCTCCTACTTTCCAGCTTTGTGTGCTTAATTTTAATAATATTTATTATTTTGATTATCTATGAGGCTGTCATGCAAAAATAAGGATCAAAACATGTAACAGAGTAACAAAGGTATGCATAGCAAAACATAATATTAAACCATCAAAACAACCTAACTTAAAAAAAAGTTTTTGTGAAACAAGTAGCTTCAAGGCTCCCAGGAACTTAGTCTTTGAAGCTTTAGGAAAAGTAACAACATTCGTATTTTCTAGCTAATTAATTTTAACTCAGAACTCTTCCTTTAATTTCAAAATATTTTAATGGAAACAATTTTTACTATTACAATGACTTTCATGGAACAAAACAATACACTTTCTCATGATTGATTCACTGTTTATATTGGTCAACAATTTCAGAATTTTCCTTGTTCTCAGTCAAATATATAGACCAGCGTGGATGAATCTCCTTTAGCAGAATTAGACAGTAATGCTGCAGAAGAGAACCATTCATGTCTGTAATGATGACATCTTATTTTATGAGACACAGCAAAATTTCAATGAATAAATTCATGAAGGCTCACCTCTGTGTGACCTCTTATCTATCATCTTTTTTATCTAGTCCCATTCTAGCTCATTACTGTCATAACAGAAATGGCCATTCTATTTCTCATCTGATCTTATCTGCCCTTTAAAGGAGAGGGAACATAAAAGAAAGCAAGAAGATGGGAATTCCACTTTCCCCATCGTCAGATGTCAAAGAAATGCTCTTTCTTTAGTGAGATGTACTGGAAATATCTATCCTTGCTTTCCAATTGGATGGTGCTTAAATGTCCCTTTCTTAATCTATTCCCAACTCCCAAATGCCTGATTAGTTGATTAAGTTCCATTAAATTGCAAAATTATTCCAATAATATCCTGAAGATTGGCAATTGATAAATGAGTAGATGCACTGAGAGCCTGTATGACATTTGCAAGGTCAGAGAAAAATCATTATAATGATGCGAAAGGGTCTCTTAATGACAAGGAGTGCATAGCATACTTCTTCATCATGCTCTTTCAAGTTCCCATTCTTTGAATCATAATAAAATGCTTTTAAATACAAACTCACATATATTGTTAAGTATTTAGAATTGGAGGCTCATGGGATAATTTGCAGTGAAATTAGTTACCAAAAAGTTTTGATAGAAAACAGATAACTGTGGCAGTTTTACCCCCAAATAACTAATACACTGTTTCTCATTTCCATAAAAGGAGAATGATAGAATCAAAGGGTGAAAAAGCACAAGAAATGAAGAGATGATACAAGAGTTTTGAACAAGGCTAGGGAAGACAGAAATTGAAGGGGGGCAAGGTATGGGAGAGAATTAATAAGCTAGTTAGAAAAATGGGTATTTGTTGTTCGTTTAGACCTCCAGAGTGGAGGAGCAAAAGTATTAATAAAAGGTACTTTGGAACCAAAAGGAGGGCCTTGAACTTGGAAACCTGGAGGCCAGTGGAAGACAGCAGGGTGTGCAAAACTGTGGCATGAGAGCCTTTCTCTGTCTAATAATGCTGCCTGTCATGTGTGCCTCTCTCCCCATCTCTTCACCTTCCCCAGGGTCTTTGCTTTGACCGGCACGGATAGCTGCCTGGCAGGAGAAAGGTGAGCTGCCTGCTTCCACAAAGGACCTCTCGCGAAGCTCGAGTCCATCTATACTGTGCTATGAGTGGCATTCAACTCCGTGGTTAGGCGGGCTGGTGATTTGAGAGCTGCTCTGGACTCAAGGTCTGTACCAAGTTCACTGAAGATGGCTTGGGAAAAAAAAAACAAAACATGTGGAGATTGAGTTAGTATCTGCAGGTCTCTAACCCTAACTTGTTCTTAAAATAAAGTAATAAAGGGACCATATTTTAAGCGGGACACCATTGACTGGGGGGTGGGGGGGCTTGAATAAAAATTTGGTCTTTATGGAGCAACAAAATTTTTCATAGAATGCCAAAATAGTATGGTAGTATATTTATTTTAATTTTAAAACGCTGCAGGATATTGTTAGACTGTTAAAAAGTGGGACATCTGGTCACTTTATAAAAGCCCGTAGACCAAACAAAAACAAAACCCCCAAATCCATTGTCATCAAGTTGACTCTGACTCATTGTGAACCTATGTAGAGTATCTGAGACTCTGAATTTTTACAGGAGCAGAAAATCTCCTCTCTCTCTTGAAGCTACTGGTGGACTTGAGCTTTTGGGGGGTTTTTGTGGGCATCACGGACTTGAACTTTTGACCCTGTGGTTAATAGCCTGACATGTAATCTACTAAACCACTAAAGTTCCCTTAAAACCTATAGCAGGCATACACTGGCAAGAATGGGGGTTCAAAAACTTAATGGAAATATGGAAGTAAAAGAGAACAGTGTTTTTCCATGAACTTCTCTTGGAAGTTCTCTTAGAAGTTTGGGAAAGCTTCTATTTCCCAAGGAATAAGATACTAAGAAAACAACCCACAATAAAAAAGACACGTAAATGTGAATAAAATAAAAGTATAATTGAAAGAAATCATCTGAATGCTATAAAGATTTTTAAAAAATTGTTTCCCCCTCACAGCAGCCCTATCTAGGGTTTTCCAGAGCATAGCTTGTTAAAGAAGCAGGCAGCCTCACCTTTCTCCCAGAGAGCACTGGTGGGTTAAAAATCTAAGGTTAGCAACCTATGCTTAAACCAAAGTGCCACCAGACCTCCTTAATGCTGCCAGTATAGAGGCAGTGAAACGAAGGATGGTGCCCCATCTTTTTTTATTTACTCATATGATTTCTGAGAGTGGTTATCAGTAAAGTCCATACTTTGAGGACAAAACAACACATCAGTGTTATTTATGTGCAACAATCAGTACTCAGTGACGACTACTAGAAATTTTACTTCAAACTTAATTATATAAGGCAGGTTTTTAAAAAATAAGCTTCAATGATACCTAATAATGACCTTAGGAACTCTGTAGAGTACCCAACACTGAAAGCAATCTATGATTTATATCACTCTTTATGGAAATATACAAGGCAAGTTTTAAGTAACTACAGTCTATATTTTTCCCTTAGCAAGATTTAAACATTTAAAAAGTGATAATGAGCTTTGCATTTGGTTGCTTTGTTTTACAACAAATATTTTTAAAGAAAATTATAAACATTATTATTTTGTTACACTCTTTTTTCCTACTAACGTACCATTTGTTTTCCAAGATTTGATAATAGCAGCAGTAATTTCACTTTCAGGATCTTGAAAATGAAGCCACAAAATTTTTTTAAACATAATAGTGATGTCATTTAAGCTATATATCCATTTTGTTTTTGTTTAACTGTCATTTATCATGAATGGCTACTCAATGAAGAGATAGAAGAAATCCTAGAGACTGGATCAGTAAATGTTATTATTACAGCATGTTTCTTGATATTTATTCATTTACATGCCAATAGAATTTTCTGTACCAAATTGTTCTTCACTTTTATAAAACTTATTTCTTATATATCATTTGTTTATCATATAGTAAAAGATCCTAGAACCACTGTTATAATTAAATATGTGGAATAGAAATATGTGCTGGTCTCAGTATTACAAAGTACAAAATTAAAAAGAAACTCTATGATAACAGAATCATGTATTTTTATTATGTCCAAAGAAAAAGGTCCAGCAGCAAACAACTTGTACACCCTCCCTACATGGATCAGAATCATCTGCAGGTCACATCATCATTTCAACTTTCTTTCTTAATCAATCTGAGGATAAGAATGCATTATTTATCTGCAGAATGAAATAACCGAAATAAAGACTGGCAGGCTATGATAGGGGTGAAGGGGAACAATATAGGTCAATTTGATAAATAACATTTCATAAAAAATGTACTCAATTCTACCAGCATGTTAAACACATGAAAGCGATCTCATATCTTGACCTGCTTTGCTTTGTTTTGGAAGGGGTGAGGGGTTTGGGATAACATACATATCAAACGTTATAGTAGGTAGATGTAATTCGCGTCAGCGTGTGTCCACAATGTCCTGAAACGATAAGCTGTATTTAAGGCCCCTTTCTCTCCTACCCACTCAGGACCCAAAATGATGAGCAGATAGAACCATCAACAAGAGTAAGAATCGATCTGCTAGCAATGCCTTTTTGAAGTCTCTGTGGAAGCTCCAGCTACATACAGCCCTTAGGCAAGTACACGCTTGACAGTTGTGGAGGCATATTTGATGAATATTTTATCAATGAAATGATAATGTGAACTGTGCCACTACATGATGCTTTATGCATAGCATAGTCTTTTCGCCGTGCTATCAGAATGTAATCATGGAAGTATAGGTATATATATATTAAAAGATTGAATTCGCCCAATCAAAATCCTGGTTGCAGTATTTTAGGCACATAAGTGAATAACTATTAATGACTTTCTTTCAATTATGCATGCTTCTTTTCCTGTTTCTAACATTACTTTGATGTTGGTAAAGTTCCTATTAATGCGAAAAGACAAGCTCATGTTTAAATGCTTACAGGCTCAGAGCATTTTTTAAAAGTATATTTCATTGTCATGGAAATACTAAAATATAGGTCATTTCATCAGCTATCAATGGATAGACTGAAGCCTCAGTCCTTGTTCAATAGCAAGGGCTTCCAGTACTCCTCGCTTTCAGCAAGCAAGGTTGTGCACCCACGTATGGCATGTTGTTAATAAGCCTCTCTCCAATCCCTCCCTTACAAAGCTTGCTTATTACCATTCTGACAGCGTTGTCAATGATATAGTGATAACTATAGTTGTCCTTTATTCACCCTTATCTCTCATTGGCTTCGTTCGTTTTGGTCACGTTATGCTTACTTTGTCTGGTATGTGTATTGTCCTCCAATCCACCAGGATTAAAATGCATTCATCTTTGTTTAAGGTCATCTCTCTCTTTTAGTACCTTCAAATGTGGAATTCTTCACAATTTCACATGTCATTTTGGCACCTGCATCATGACAGTCTTCTCAGTATTCTTTCAATATTAGTATACGTACTGATAAAACAAGCAAAAAATCTTGCCCTCTTAAATATATTCTATTTATAACTTGGCTTTTCTTGGCAAAAAAGCTTAAGGAAAGCTATTCATTCATAAATTGAATTGTTGGTACTGAGTATCTCCATTGTGTCTTCCCACAAACATGGTCAGTTTGTTTTCTGTGTATTCCATTACAGAAGTCCATGGGTATAGGCATTCTTTGTGCCGTTGAGAAAAGTATGGCCAGTGAAAAAGAGGAAGCCCCTGAACAAGAGCAACTGACATCATGACATCATGCTGATTGAGCTCAGGTACAGGGACAAGTGCAAGCATGGCATGGGACCATCCAGCACGTGTTTGTTAAGCACTGGGTTGTTGTGAGGTAGAACTGACTCAATGGCACTGAACAACAACCTTCAAATATCTCGCCCTTTTCCCATTTGTAACATTTGTTAACATGCTGATGCAATCTTGAGTTTTAATCTTTTTTTGTGTAATTTTAGGATATCTAACTCCAACAGCAGACAGTCTCTCAATTATGAACATCTGAGGTACAGGCAATCCCTATTGGCCCTAAAGCACTCACTAGTCTATGTAAGACCTTTGCAAGACCAGAAACGGAATGACGAGGACAATATTTGTTCCCATTCCCAAAGGAACCACTCATAAAACAAAAATGTAAAGATGTCATTAACATCATGTATATGATAGCTAAGTTTTTTGGTGCCAACAGAGCTCCCATAGAAATATGTGGGCAGTGGTTAGCTTATCATTCAGCTCACAGCTTGAATGACTCTCTGGAGGTCGGCCTCCCTTTCTTTCTCTGTTATCTCCTCCTTGCCATCAGCCACGCGGAGGCCTGCACTTGCCCTAAAGATGCGTCCACCGTCATTGGATCTGTAAGACATTACAACCATGGGCTGGTGATCTTCCTGAATTCTGCATCATTGCATGTGGCTGTGTATGCCAAAAGAGGGATTTATAGACTAATAGTGGACTTACAGAGTAGTATCATATTTATGGACTTGATCCGTACAGGAGCAGGAAGTTTGCTTGATGTATATTTCTTTCTTTCTTTTTTTTTTTTTTTGTGGGCATCACTGCCTCTTGTGGTCGTGGGCACTACCCAGCCGCTGCTGGATTTGAACCGCCAAACCTGCGGGCTGCAGTTCCGCACTCTACCACTTACGCCACCGGGGCTCAGCCGTATTTATTTCTTGATATGAAGCTTTTTCTTACCCATATATGTCATTCAACTTGTTTCTCTAGTCAACCCTACCTAACACAGTAAATTTTTGATGAAGATCGTTCAAAAACAATGAGCTTCCAGAACTTTAAACTGGCTTCAGAAAAAGACGTGGCACAAGAGGCAATATGACCGACATAAAATTAATCTTGGCTGAAAGGAGACAATATCAGAAAAATGTTTGTTTTATTGACTATGCAAAACCTATAGACCACGTGGAGCATAATAAACTAATGAAAGTTTTGAGAAAAATGGTAATTTCAGAATACTTCATTGTTCTTATTAAGATTCTGTGAAAGGATCAAGAGGCAGCGTAATGATTTGACAAGGGACTACTACATGGTTTAATATAAAGGAATGTATGTGTCAGGTTTGTAGCCTTTCAATGTAACTGTGCGCACTGTATGCTGAGGAAATAATTAGAGAATCTAAATTTTATGAAGAAGAACACAGCATCAGGACTGGAAGAAGGCCTATGAACAATCTTTGATAGGAAAATGATTCCATATTGCATACTGCAAGCCAAGAACAATTAAAGCAACTGCTGTTGAAGATCAAATATACAACTTATAATGTGCATTGCATATAAAGAAAACAAAATTCCTCACAACCGAATCCACAGACATCATAATAAATGAGGAAAATGTAGAAGCTGACAAATTTTCATTTTCATTTTACTTGGATTTACAATAAATGCTCAT
Source organism: Nesogale talazaci (assembly GCA_004026705.1). Classification (NCBI taxonomy): domain Eukaryota; kingdom Metazoa; phylum Chordata; class Mammalia; order Afrosoricida; family Tenrecidae; genus Nesogale; species Nesogale talazaci. The sequence continues at coordinate 17,001 of PVJH01025260.1, forward strand.
AAAAGTAAGAGCCCATTAGTAGTAATATAAAAAACACTTTGCACTCAGAAAGTCTATTAAAGAAATCCTGTTAATGTGTTGACATCAAGGATGCCACTTTGAGGGTTAAGGTATGCCTGACACAAGTCATGAAATTTCAAGGACCTCACATGCTTACAGGAGTTGGACAATGAATGAGCAAGACCAAAGAAGAATATATGTATCTGGACTAAGATGTTGGCAATGAATAGTAGAAGAACTATGAGACTGCTATACTAGTAGTAGATGACTAGAAGGAAAAACAAGTCTAACAGGAATGAAGCACAGACAGAATTCTGCATGGAAACTAGGAAAGCAATATTTAATCTTGGGCACTGTGTTAGGCTGGGCAGACTAAAGAAACAAATCAAGTGACCTTCATATATGTTAAGGAAGAGTGTTATAACAAGGAATAATTATATATATATAAACAAAGGATCCCAGCCCAATCCAACTCAAGGCTACAAGTCCATAATCCCCTCCTCAGATGCACATGACCACTGATGCACTGGTGTAAAATTCAAGAAAATTACAAGCTAGAAGATGCTAAGTCCCATGGATGCACATGCATGATTGTTGGAAACATCACAGGGCTTCAGCAGCTCTCTGGGTCAGCAAGCAGGAGGGTTGAGGCAGGAGTTGGGGGAGGGGGGGGTCGGACAAGGAGGAGTTTTCCCCAGGCCCTCCTTATGCGAAGTCCATACTCTGAAGGAGGCACGACCAGGCTATGACCTGATTGACAGCTCGGTTACCACCAATACACTTTTATATATCTTCAACTTGACACAGAATTATGTAAAGACCAGTAGTCAGGAGAGAATAGTTCCTGGAAAATTGACTGTGCTGGGTAAGCTCCATCAATCAAAAATAAAGAAAAGAAAGACCCTCATGGAGATAGCTTGACCCAATGGTGGCTACAATGGAGCAAATATAAAACAGCTGCAAGAATGGAGCAGGACAAGGAGGTGTTTCGTTCTATTGTGCTTACCGTCACTATGTACAAGTAAAAGCCAACTAATGATGGCATCTAAGAGCAGCAGCAGTCTATTTGCCCTTTATTATTATGGAAGTCTGTGCTCACTGAGAGACGATTCAAGTGATCACTGCTCGCAACAAATTATGAATCGCACTCATCTTCACCGTAGCTCGTATGTCTGAGCTCACTGTGGTAGGCTCGGTGTCAATCTTTCTTGTTACCATCTTTCCTCCTCTTCCATTGCCCACTCCTTTAACAATCGTGATGTCCTCCCCCAGGAACAGACTGATTGCTCTTGATAGCATGTCCAAAGTTTGTGAGAGGAATCTCAGCACCCTTGATTCCAAGGAGCATTGTGGCTGTTTTGCCCCAATTCTCTTCCAAGGCAGTTTTGTCCTTTTGGCAGTCCATTGTACTTTAAATATGGTACTCTGAATGCCACAATTCAAATGGATTCATTCTTCTGCAGTCTTGCTTATCCAAATCCCACTCCTTTATAAAGCAATCAAAAATACCGTGTGTTGGGGCAGGCGCCTTAGTCTTGAAAGTGACATCCCTACTTTTAAACACTTTAAAGAGGATGTACACAGTAGATTTACACAATGTAATGCATCATTTGGTCTTGCAAAATTCTCACTCAATGCCTGACTTGGTTTCAACCACCAAGACCAGATTTTCCATCTATTGTTCCTGCATTTTTTTGTCTCTAACTTGTGTATCCCAATCTCCAATAATTACCAATGCATCTTGTTTGTACTTTGATCAATTTCAAATTGCAGATGCTGATAGAGTTCTTAAATTTCTGCATCACCAGCTTTAGTGGTAGGTGAGTACATTGGAATAATTACTGTTTTGGTTGAAATTCCTGGTATATGGATAGATATTATCCTATCATAGAGAGTATTGTACTTCAAGAAGAATTTGGATTTGCCTTTTTTGACGATGAATGCAATACCAGTCATCTTGATTATGGCACCCCCAGCATAATAAACCTTATGATTGTATAATTCATATTGGCCAATGTCAGTTTATATAAGTTCATTAATGCCTCATATATTGATCTTTATGCTTTTCATTTCATTTTTGATGACTGTCAATTACCCTAGGTTTATATTACATACATTCTATGATTATTTGTTCAATATAAAGATTGAACAAGCGTGGTGAAAGGCTACATCCCTGTTTTTAAACCTTTCCTGGTTTTAAAGTATGCAATATTTCCTTGTTCTGTTTCCACAACTGACCTATGTATGAGTTCTGAATGAGAAGAATGAAATGTTCTGGAATTCCTATTCTTCTTAGTGTTATAAGCAGTTTATTATGGTCCACACAGTTGAATCGCTTGACATAGACAATGAAACACATACAACCTCTTCCTAGTATTCTCAACTTTGAGTGCAGATCCATCTGTCGTCAGAAATGATGATAACATGTTCCATGTCCACTTCTGAATTCAGCTGCACTCTGGCAGTTCCATGATTATGTGCTCTGTAAATATTCTTGGATTATCTTAGGTAAAATTTTACTTGTGTGTGATATCAAGGATATCATTCCATAGTTCAAGTATTCTTGTGGATCAACTTTATTTGGAAAGGGCACAAGTTATGGCTTTCTTCCAGTCTACCAGGTCTTCCAAATTTCCTGCCATAGACACGTGAGTGCTTCCAGTGTTTCTTCAGCTTTCTTAAGCATATCAATGGCTATTCCATCAATTGCTGGGGGCTTGGTTTTGGATAATGCATTCAGTACAGCTTAAACTTCTTTCAGCAATATTTGCTCTTTCTCACATGATACCCCCTGAAATGGTGGACTATTGTCTAGATCCTTCCAGTATAGACTCTGGAACTGGGACTCCAAAACTCAAGAAAAATTCAAGACTTGAATTGTAATGTTGAAAGATTTTATAGGCAAAATATTGAATGATGCAGGAAGTATCAAGAGAAGATGGAAAGAACTAACCAGTACTATGGACTGCTAAACACAAGCTTATCTGTTTTAGAAGTAAAGCAACCAGAATATTCTTTAGAAACAAGAATATCTAGACTTTCATGCATTTGCTTTGAACAAGTCCTTGAGGAAAAAAAATCACTCTCCCACACAAAATAACACTATTCCTAGTAAATACATAGGTAGTGAAAATACTGCGATGAGATGACACAATGGTCTCAACAATTCACTCAAATAGATAAAAAATCATGACGATAGCAATGGACTCGGCAACATTTGATGGCCTTGGACAAAGAAGTCAATGCTAATATTATGACAGCTAACAACAACAATATAAGATGGGATGGTCTTTAAAACAATGAACACCCATGAGGTCAAACATATGGACTAAAGAGTGTACCAAAAAAAGATGAAAGGAAAAAAAAAAGGGTTTGCTTTATCTAAGAAGGTCATAAACAGAATAGAGCCAGAGATATTAGAAAGGCAGAAAAACAAACATAAAATGAAAACTTCTACAACAAGACTTCTTGAAACATGAATCTGTTCTTCTGGCTTGAATGTGTGAAGAAAAAATAAAATGGGCCCATAATATTTTATACAATCTACAATTATAGGGAAATGCCTCCACAATTGTATGTACAAACCGCTAGAAAGACTGCTTTCTTAAATTTCAGAATTCATGGTGGTGCAGAGGCTTAAGTGACAGATCATGAGTCACAGTTGATTTACAGTCTCAGAAACCTTCAGGAGCAGGTCTACCTTGTCCTATAATGTCACCATGAGTCAGGAAAGATGCTAGGGCAGGGTGTTTATTTGTTTGTTTGCTTGTTTTTGAATGTTAGGGGGGAAAGTCAGGAGCTTCATTTTTGCAATCCCTGCAAGTCATCTTCTTTCTCTCTCTTTTTTCCAATATGAGGCACTAGGTGAAATTTGTAAGACTTTGACAGAAAAGGTTGACCCATATTTTTTGTGCTGGTAAGTCAGAAATGTTATTAGAAATAGACAACAGGTATTGGGTTTGCTAACAGTTTGCAATTAAATTTCCAGCTAGTGCTCATTAAGATTTCAGGTGTCTCCTGTATTTCATTCAAATTATACTGTAAATGATCATTTGACTTAATAAGGAAATATAAGAGAAATTCAAAGATTTCATGGAAACTAATCCAAAAAGATAGTGTACATTTCCAATGAACATTTTTAAACTTCCTTATGACACATGTGGAACATAAGCATAAAAAGTATAGAATAGATATTTCCTTTCAATTCTATAAAAAAGTGTCCCACATATTTTTAATGCTAAACTCTTCATCTTATTTTGAATTAAAAGTCATCGCTTTGAAACTAGCCTGAGAGATGACTAAGAATTTATAGTCTACCTTGTCTTACAACATTCCGTATGCTTTTAAACTCTATCTTCTTATATCATTAGCTTTTGTTAGGAACTAAATTGTACAAATGTACTTAATATTACAGAACAAACTTTTGTCAATAGTCCCTCCTTTAGCTGAAGGGTGATAATTAATTCACTTGCTAAAATATGAATTTCTATCTTAGAACTCCTAAAAGAAATGAGCTTTTGCAATGCATAAAGAGCCTGACAACTTCATCTTTTCAGGGTTGTAAACTGATGTCAGATTTTTGCTGGTTTTGTGAACTGGATCAAATGCTATGAGAAAGGACCGTGTTTCAAGGTGCCATGGAAATAAAGAATGAGAGAAAGAATAAACACAATTGCACTTAAGAGATTAGATTAGCTAAACATTGTACAAATTTAGCACCACATAAACAGAGTTCAGCATAATGCTAAATGGTTTATTGCTTTAAAAAGTATATCCTCTATGAAAACTTGAATCCGTGTAGAAAAGTACTCTCTGGTGCAATAGTAACACTTGATGGAAGAGGAGACTAAGTTCTCTTGAATTGGTTTTTATTCTATTGTTCTCGTGATGCACTGAGTTGGGGCAAATAAAAAGCAGATAACAAAATATCTACAAGAATCCTTCTTTCAGGAAAAGATCACATAAGGTCTATTAATTTAAATGAATTTCACTGCCCATCAAGTCAGAGATAATGTCACTAACCAATAGTTCCTTTAGTACATACAACTGGGGTTGAAATCTGTGGACTGAGAGGAGAACTTTTTCCCACCAGTTTCCTCTTGATTCTTCCTTAAAGGTCGCATGAAATTTCTGGTCAAAAGGATCAATTCCATTTCTGCTTTGTGAGTTGTTTGAAGCTGTTTTTCCTCCCTGAACACAGTTATGTTACATTGCTTTAGCTTTGATTCTGTGTCATTAGAACGTAATCATGGTCCTTTCTCTCTCTCCACTTCAACTTAATTCCTGTGAGCAGTTTTGATTTTCTGTCATCAGAAGAGGATTAAAGATTGGGTCAATAAGGCAGATGCCTGAGGCAGCAATCTTGAAAAGCAGTATTCAGGGACAGAAAATTGTATTTACCAGAACTCCTCCCAGGAAGAATTCAGCAGCATAGAAATGGAAGGAACTCATGACAAGTTCTGTGGGTTACAGCAAGAGACTGCTCAGAGACATGTGTAAGCCTGATAGTGGGTCAGTAACTTCTTTCAGAATAGGTGTTGTTAGAGATAGGACTTCCCTTTGTGTGTGCTATACAAGTCTGAGCTAAGGAGAAGTTGTTCGGGACCTCCCAGGAGTCCATGTGGAATCTGTATGCATCACAAGTAGAAGAAGGGAATGCTGCAAGGTTTAAAATCAAGAGTGGTGTGCACCCAAGTTTTACTACTTCACTCTGCTTATGCAATATATCTACAAATCATCCCAGAAACTGGACTTCATGAAGATGAACATAGTATTGGGATTGGAGAAGGTTTATTAAAGAGCAAAAGGAGTACATGACACACTTGCTGATGAAAATCAAGGATGACAGCCTTCAATATGAATTATAATGCCATGCTAAAAAAATTCTCACAACTAGACTGGTAGAAAATATTATGATAAGAAGATAAAATTTTAAGTGGTCTATGATTGTCTTTTACTCAGATTCATAATAAATACTTGTGGAAGGAGTAGTCAAGAAACTTGATAACATACTGCATTGGGCAAATATGCTATGCTAAAGTTTTTTTAAACGTGTTCAATAGCAGAGATATCACTCTGAGGACTAAGGTCTGCTTAGCTCAAGTCATAGCATTTTAATTGCCTCATGTGCCTGAGAAAATTGGACAATGAATAAGTAATACCCCAACATAATTGATGTATTTGACTTACACTGTCAGTGTAATTGACGTATATGACTTGCACTGTTAGTGAAGAAAGCAACATGGGCTGCCAGGAGAACTAACAAATCTGTGTTGAAAGAAGTAGTGCCAGGATGCTCCTTGGAAGCTAGAATGGCATCTTGCTGTCTCCCGTCCTGTGGACCTGATACCTTGAAAGAACATCATACTGGTAAAGCATAGAGTCAATGAGAAAGAAAAGGCCCTTCAAGAAAGTGGATGAATACAATGGATGCACTAATGGGCTCAGACTTACCAGTTGAAAAGATGGTGCAATTCTGGACTTCAGTGAGTTCATTCATGTCTTGTTCAGACAGGTATGAGAGAGGTGCAGTGAATTGTATACTAAGTGCTGACACATAGCAAGAATCATGACAATAACACAGGGCCAAGTAATGTTCCATTACATACAAACCTTATGCCATACAGTTGATTCTGACTCATGCAGGGCTTCTGATACTATAAATCGTTAAAAGTCATCATCAGTCAGTGCATACTGAGAGCAGTGAACCACAACTACAGTAAAGTCCTATCAAGACATTCTTTAAAATGGATCTTATCCCATGATTTAAGTAGTTAGTATTATATATAAATAGCAGTTTTGAAAGAGGAAGGATCATACAAACCAGAACCCTTGTTTTGTATAGAGAACTACTGTGCTTGCTCTTTAGATCAGTGGCAATGGGTGTTGGACATGAGATTATATGCCTACTTTCAATGCAATATATTTTAGGTTTTGAAGGAACTTGCCAGCATCAGTGATCTATTTAGTAATATGCTTAGGTACCTGTACAATACTGTGACCAAAGGGACATTCTTTGGATTTAATACCACATCTTTTTATTAAAGTCACAAAACAATGCCCCTACAACAACAGCAACCACAAAACCAATTTCACCAGCATGCTTTGCCTTTATTTTAAGCACAGATAAATTATTTGTCAGAATGTGTGACAGATTTTTGGTGACACTAATGATTTGAAAATGTCAACATATTTTACAGTCTCCTGATTTTAGTTTTATTTAGACCTTTAGCTGCAGTTTTCTGCCTAATACAGTCTAGTTCTCTCTTTTTCAGTGAAACCTAAGTTAGGTTTCAAACGTGCAGACATTTACACAGAGAGTTTAGGGAACTCATTTCTGTTCTCATAGTCATCTTTAGTGTGCAGGTGTGTATTCATGCTATTTTTCTCAAGGTTGGGGGAGGGGAGGCAATGAGTAGTTTCAGGTTCATCGAGATGGTGGATTAAAATAAATATAATGACAGACTTACACAAATGGGTCACTGTCATTGTTGAGGAATAGAGACAATAGGTAATGACACTCCATATAAATATAATGAATATAGAATGCTGCTGCAACTTTAGATTTTAAACTCTAAGCGCACATTAAAAATGTATTCATCTCTTTTGCTTTGGAGGTAATTAGGATCAACTATATTTTGGTTATGAAAAGTGTGGACAATAGTTCTTACAATTTTCTGTGAATGTTATTTTCCAACATTTAGATACAGGATCTCTGGTGTTAGAGTGGTTAAAGCACTCAGTTGCTATCTAACAGGTCAGTGGTTCAAATCTGTCAACCATTCCACATGAAGTAAGTTGTGGTGGTCTGCTTCTCTAAAGAGCTACAAGCATGTAACACCATGTTGCAGGTCTACTCGGTCCTATAGAGTTGGTAGAAAAACAAAACAAAACAAAACAAAAACTCACTGTCAATAAATCAGTGCTGGCTCATGGGTCACTAATAGGGCTTGGCAGCGCATACCCAGTGAATTTCTGAGACAGGTCTTCACAGGTAGAAAGTCTCACGGTTCTCACGCAGAGCAGTGGGTAGTTTCCAACTGTTGACCTTGTGGTTAGCAGACTAATGCATAAACATGACATTGGCACCAGAGCTCCCTTACAGAGTTGTTCTGTGTTGGATCAGACTTGATGGCACTGGGATTTTATAGAATACATGGATTAATATGCAAAAATGGTATTAATATGAATTGCTTATAACAATACATGGCCCATATTGAGTCTTCTAATGTGCTGGTATCATCACGTTGGTTCGGCATTGGGTTACTATCTGCAAGGCCAGTGATTCACCAGAAATCAGTGATTCAAAGCTTGTAGCCACTCTGAGTGAGAAAAATGTGGCTAACTACTCCCATAAAGATTTACCAGACTGTCATAAGCAACTCAATTACCCTGGATCTCATTTTGTATTTATACCATATATTCACTAGAAGAACTTAAAGTTCATTTTTTTCATAAAGTTAATTATAATACAACTGTAAACACTGACACACGACCAGGTTTAATTGCAAAGCATGTGGTTTTCTTCCATCTCTGATTTCAATTTCTCTTTCTATTTTCCACTTACCCAGTGGCAGGAAGTCAATTCCAATGTGGAGTAGCTTAATCGGACAGAGGAGGACAGTCCAAGTCGGGCTTCCAAGTCGGGAAGGACAGGACCACCTCTTTCACCTGTAGAGTGGCTGCTGGACTCAAACAGTCACTTGGGTTTTGCTTGGGTCAGCAGTGGGGCACTTAGTCACTGAGCCACAAGGCTCCTTTTACTGACCTACCTTATGCTCCCACTACAAAACGCTGGGGATGTTTCTAGACTGTCAGTCTTTCCGAAAGCAGGTGGTCCCATCTTTCTCCAAAAGAAGGATTATCCAGTTGAATCACCTTTATTTGTTAGCAGCCCAGGGCTAAGTTCACAAGAACACGGGTGCTTCTCAGGATCTCAATGAGCGGATTCTACCGGACAAGAGTGAGCAGACTCTGTCTGAGCATATTCTCCTACAGAAGAGTACAGTGCTCTCTTGCAAAATTAGTGCCCACCTCCAACAAAGCAAGCAAACATACTCACTGATATCAAGACAATTCTGACTCATAGCAGTGCTACAGGAAGAGAAAGAACTGCTGAGGGGTGAGGGGGTGGTGGGGCCAGATTAACTCTTTATGGGAGCAGAAAGCAAAATTATTTTTTTCCGTGGAGAAGTTTATGGTTTGGAATTGCTTGTAGTTAGCAAATGAATGTGTAATGCCCCCCTCTCCCATGCCACCAGGGCTCACTTCTTGTGGACCCGAGCTTCCCATTATAGCAATAATTCAGAACTACTATTTCCTTTCTAAATACAAACCAATCATAATGACTTAGATTTAATTCTCTTCGTCTTCATTTGTCCTAGATTTTATTCTCAGTGGATTTCTTTTTTTTCTAACTAAATGGGATTTATTAGGGCAGCCAACAGGTTATCATAAATCAGGATTAGTAAACAACAAAGTCATTAGTCATCTCAGCCCTACGTTTTGCTAATGGACATCAGTCATACAATGTGTCCCCTTCACAAACCCTCATCAGCCCTGGGTCATGCTCAGAGACTTAGTATCTGCACAACTCTAAATTTAAGATCATCCAACCTATTCTTGCCTCTCTCTAGGCCCTGTGAATCTGGTCCACAGATATCTGTGGCCAGACACAATCTGTCTCTCCATTGCTATATTTCCTACACTTTGACTCAACAAGTGAATCCCTCTACTTTAATCTTAGAAAGGGTCTTCTATGATGGGTTCAGACTTTAGCAGCCCAGGTTTTCTGCAGGCAAACTGGTAGCTCAAAATTCAACCTCAAATAATAGTCTTTTTTCTCCCTTCCCTTCAGTCTCCTCTTCTTGTAGAGTGCCTTTTCAAATGCAAATGTACTCACCCTGGGGATCTGGTTGTAGCTTTTACAAGTCCTCTTATTTAACATTAGATTAAAAAAAATAGGCCTCTCCATTTTGGAAATAAGTCCCTTTTGTCAGATCCAATTGCAAACGCTGAAGTGTTGACTTGCAAGCTCTCTGTAGTCATAATTTCCAATATTCATTTCTTTTACATTATTTCTATAACACCAGGTAAGAGAGATCAATAGTCAGCTAAACATAGAATGCTAAACATCTCAAAATGAAGACCAAACTCCCTGCCATCAAGTCAATGCAGATTCCCAGCGTCCTTTAGGACAGGGTAGAATTGCTACTCTGGGTTTCTGAGACTGTGACTCTTCATGGGAGCAAAAATCCCCATCTTTCTCCCTTGGAGCAAGCAGTTGGTGGTTTGGTACACCTGACCTTGTTCTAAGGCACCAGGGCTCCAAGGCCAAACATATCCCTTTTTAGAAGGGATCCCCTTCATATGCATATGTGGGCAGTGTATTATCAAGGCCTGGCCTTCCAAGCATTTCTTTTGGTCTTAATAGCCTAGATTTTGCCATTGAGAAGTACTTTAACATCCATCACGTTACCCTCAATATTTTCAGGTAAAAGCAGTCAAAGAAGACAGTGCAATATTCAGAATTTTCATTTCCCGTACCCCTTTGGTCCTTTCTCCTATGGACTCCCGTGAGGCTGGGGCCATGGCAAGGAATTCCATTTCTGACACTAATTGTATCATACTCCAATAAAAAAAGCAAGTTCACTGCCACTGAACCAATCCGGACTCAGAGACCCCTTGTGAGTTTCTGAGACTGTAATTGTTTAGGGGCACAGAAAGCCCGGGTGGAAGAGCTACTGGTAGTTTGACTGCTGACCCTGTGACTTCCTGTCCAACACATAACCACTAGCCCACCAGGGCTAGCAATCAGGGGCTGACATCTCTGATGAGCTCCAAATCCCCCATTGCCAAGAAGCAGGGGTCAGACAAACCTCAATGATGCATCTTTTTTTACCCACTCTCTGTCACTAGTTCTTTCTGCCATGACACTCTACATCTATGCTGGGCTCAAACCATCATTGCCATGGTCATACGGATTCCACAGACAAGGCTCAGTTAAGGGGGTTTGTAAGGAAACGTAATAGGTTACCTTATTAGTAATAGGAACAGAAAACAATCAGTCGTTGGTCTCCTCAGCCAGCAGCCAAGTCTCTGTAGTTCACAGTCACTGAGACACTCAGACACAAGTCACTCCCTTGGCCTTTGTCCCCAGCCCTCCTGCCTCCCTGTCACAGCGTTCCACAGCAGCAGGCCAGGAGAAGTGAAGGTATCACTGAGCCTCAGCACTGCTCCTCTTGAGTCTCTGCGCCACCACCATCTGCGAAGAGTGTGGTCTCTGCCACTTCTGCCATGTCACACAGAGAGTGCATGGCCTTTTCCAAGGTCCTGGGGTTCCATGCTTCATTGCTTCACAAATGGCTCATCCTTACAGATGGGCAGGTCTCAGGAAAACAGCAATTCCCGGTTTGCACGGCCCCACCCAATTCTTTGGTGGGATTGACAGAGACTTTGTTAGCAGCTCCGTATTCAGAAATGTCCTCCCCGCACACGATTTTGTTGGTGCGTATTTGCTATGCCCGACCATGGCATGACTTTAAAGGACATTTCTCAGATATGCTGCCCAGCCTTTTGGAAGCTGTGACTCTGTAACGTGTTCAGAGACCAGAGGGTTTTATGAGACCCAGAACAAAAGCCTTTATAACAACAAAGATGGCTTCTTTTCCTTGGCATGCAGGCATTCACCTGAACCCCCAGCCTTCTGTGGCAAACCCCGTAACAATATAAGAGGAAGAAAGCAGAAAGAAAAAGTCAGCTTCTTGAAGGTCTGGATTCTCTAAATCAAAGAGTGCTTGTAGGGCTGAAGAGTCAAACATTTTCTTTTGCCTTTTGGTATGCTTGAAAATCATGCCAGTGAAGGAAGTAGGGGTCTGTTTCCTACCAGGTGATGCTAGGCTTTTGCATTTGACTGTTGCATATTGGCTGTTAGTGTCCTTGTTGTGATCTCTTCAGATATTCTTTGAAAATTCTGGTCCAGACCATTCGCTGCTGGGAGAAGACGCTGTTCAAGGGCTCTGGCTCCTGTCCAACTGTTTAGGTTCTGATGTTTCTGTTAGGTAGCTAGCACAGGCACTGAGGTGTCCATTGCGCATGCTCAGATGTTGGACTTTCTGACTAGGAAGCGGTGGTTCAGCGAGGTGGGCATTACACCTGGAGTGTCTCATCTGGGTCAGGTGAATTCAATTCAGCCAATGAGAGCTACCTGGATCGTGTACCCCGCCTCCCAGTAGAGGACCTGAAAATCCACAATCCAGAGCCTTGCAGCCCCTTCTGCTTCTCAAGCTGCTCCTCAGAGGCCAGGCAGCAATCTTTGGCCTGAGGGCACATGTGCAGATGTCAAGGGCCCTGAGGTGCCTGCGTAAACCTAGAGCTTCTTTTATGTTTCATGAAACTCACTTGGAACACAAGCCGGTCTTCGGAGTGAATATTTTTCTGGTGCAGAGTCAAGAACTGAGATATTTTTCTCCCATGAGAGAGAGCTAACAATGTCTATGACATTCTCAAAGTAGTATACCTTTTAAAGTGGGTTATAAAGCATTATCTTTGTGAACTCTCTCTAGCCATTTGACCTTGGTGTCACCCAAGACCATGGTCCTGAGCCCTTGGGACTTGCAACTGTTTCTGTTCTTTACCTGGCTCATGCCCTTGACATTCCTGATGTTCTCCAGGCACAGCAGGGAGAAGCAGCCTCTAGTCTTCAAATTTGCTATCTGATGCTCTGACTGCCTACAGCTCTGCTTGCCTCAAGGTCAGAAACATCTCCTGATTTCCTGGGAAAGACTAATCACTGAAATTCTCCCTCAGGAGGACAGTGAGTGTGTCACTTTTAACAATTCAAGGGACACAAATACCAGACCCATCTGAAAGACCACTCCAGCACCCTCAAGAGCAGCCATCTAGGACTCCATAGGGAGAAGCAAACCTGCTTCACCTTTGCCCCAAACAAAATCAATGTGGGTCCAACGAGGGTTGCAAGCTGATATTCTGATACCAGCAGGCCAGAAGCTACCTGTCTCTAGCAAGATACTCAAAGTGGCTAAGGGCCAGTCCCTACCCACAGAGCCTGCGGCACAAACAGCCACAATCACAGCTCCAGTGCCTCTCCCTATAGAACCTCACCAATGTAAACTCCAAGGGGAGGCATGGGGAAGCCAGCACACTAGAGAGTGCGGTGCAGCAACCTGGCAGGAAAGAGAGACCAAAGAAGGGAAAAGGACAGAGGGAGGGAGTTTGTGCGTTTGTGAATGGGAAGAAAAGAGAGAAAACGAGGCAAAAGCAGAGAGAAGGGGAGAGACCCGTATTCAGTTACTGAGGCTTCCTATTACTTTTGAGATCTAAGAGACAAACATGAAGCTGCTCCACTGTAGATCAGAGAAGGGCTCAAGGCCTCAGTAAGACCCACCACAACTGCCCAGTGGTTAACGGCTTCCCCTCATGAAGCTAGCTGACTGCTTTTTTGACAGGCATTTTCTGCCATAGAGAAGCTAATTCTTCCCACAATATTGTGATAGCTGTTTGTCTACTTAGCCATACTTCTCAATAGTTGGGCAGTTAATACATAGTCAATCCACCACGATGAAATCTGATATAATGGTGTGACCACCATGTTGAGATCTGCTGTGATCAATCAACTGAAAGAGTGTTGATGCCGGTGGGGCCTGCTGTCAGTATAGGCTGATGCTCTAACAAAGCTTATTTGCTGTTTGTTGGGTGGGAAGCCTGTATCGGAATCATTCTCCAACCCCTGGTTCTTTGAACTTGAGCCAGAAGCCTGTCTATCTTTAGTGGTCAATGCATCAAATCTCTTATTGAGATGTTCTCAAAATTCAGGTGATAGCCCTCTTTGTGGGTGTAGTTTTCTCTGAGAATTCTGGGAAATCTCACGATATTTCCCGCATGAGAGACTATAGACGCAGTCTCTTGGAGTCGGTCCACCGACAAGACAAGATGGTGGCATGCTGACAGATCCTGAGTCCTGGAACCTGGATCATCCAGAGGAGAAGTCACATGGGCTTGCCATGATGGAAGCAGACCTCTGGGATTAGGAAAGCCACAGGCCACAGGGGGCCCCCTGCCAGGGCTGAGATGCTTCTACCACCAATGGATATTGATGATGGTCCCTGAGCCCTGGAAATGAGGAATCATGGGAGACCTTTGTCAGCACCGGGATGCTTCTACTACTGCTGGGTACACAAGACTGCACCCACTGGCCTGTGATGGTCTTGTGTCATTGCACATGCTTCATGAGTTGGAAGAAGACTTCTTGGACTGGTACCTGTGTTAGCCTGGGTAAACTAGAGGAACAAACTCATGGACACACATATGGATATAAGGAAAGGGTTTATATACAAAAGAATGGAACACTGAGAAAGCATCCCAACCCAGTCCAGTTCAAAGTCATAAGTCCAATATTAGCCCATATGCCCAATACTAGTCTATAATGTCTCCTTGTGACTCACGAAGTCACAGGTCAGTGGGTACAGAATCCCGGCGCTGGCAAGGGTCTCCCCATGGTTCCTTGCTTCCAGGGCTCAGGGTCCATCAACAGCAGAAGCAACTCATCCCTGGCAGATGTCTCCAGGTGGCAACTCCAGCTTCAGAGGTCTGGCCTCATCAGGGCAAAATCATGTGGTCTCTCCGCCGGCTCCTCCAGCTTCTTGGACATTGCCATCTTGTCTTGTCCGTGATTCATCGTCTCTGAGACTAACTCCCAACAACTGGGGAGATAGCTTCTCATCTTCACAAGGAAAATATCATGAGATTTTTCCAGAAGTCTCAGGAGAAAG